>BSBK01007636.1:1082500-1263211 GCA_027943335.1 Chamaecyparis obtusa | reverse complement strand
GGGATCATGGGGACTTTCGAGGGGTCCTAACACATGATAAGGTGTACTAGGACCCATATGAAGTCTCCATGACCCCTTTTGACACATTTTAACCCTCAAGTGTGTCTAAAGGGGTCATATGACCCCCTTAGGACACACTTCAGGTTTCTAATGTGTCAAAAGGGGTCATGGGTACTTCCTAGGGGTCCTAACGCGTGATAAGGCATACTAGGACCCCTAGGAAGTCCTCATGCCCCCTTTTGACACATTAGAACCCTTAAGTATGTCCTAAAGGGTGGACCCCCTAGAAAGTCCCCATGACCCCTTTTGACATATTTGAACCCTCAAGTGTGTCTGAAGGGGTCCTATGACCCCTTGGAACACACTTGAGGGTTCTAATGTTTCAAAAGGAGTCATAGGGACTTCCTAAGGGTCCTAACACATGATAAGATATACCAGAACCCCTACAAAGTCCCCATGACCCATTTTGACACATTAGAACCCTCAAGTGTGTCCTAAGGGGTGGACCCCTAGAAATTCCTCATGACACCTTTTGACACATTTGAACCCTCAAGTGTGTCCTAAGGGGGACCCCTTAGGACACACTTGAGGGTTCTAATGTGTCAAAATGGATCATGGTGACTTCCTAAGAATCTTAACATGTGACAAGGCATACTAGGACCCCTGGGAAGTCCCCATGACCTCTTTTGACACATTTCAACACTCAAGTGTGTCCCAAGGGGTCGTATAATCTCTCAAGACACACTTGAATGTTCGCATGTGTCAAAAGGGGTCATGGGGACTTCCTAGGGGTCCTAGTATGCCTTATCATGTGTTAGCACCCCTAAGAAGTACCGATGACCCCTTTTGACACATTTTCAACACTCAAATGTGTCCCAAGGGGTCGTATGACACCTTAGGACACACTTGAGTGTTGAAATATGTCAAAAGGGGGTCATGGGGACTTCCAAGGGGTTGTATGACATCTTAGGGCACACTTGAGAGTTCTTATGTGTCAAAAAAGGGTCAAAGGGACTTCCTAGGGGTCCTAACACATAATAAGACATACTAGGACCCCCAAGAAGTCTCCATTACCCCTTTTGACCACATTTCAACACTCAAGTGTGTCTTAAGGACACGTTAGGACCCCTAGGAAGTCCCCATGACCCCTTTTTGACACATAAGAACTCTCAAGTGTGTCCTAAGGTGTCATACGACCCCTTGGGATAGATTTGAGTGTTAAAATGTGTCAAAAGTGGTTATCGGTACTTCTTAGGGGTCCTAACATGTGATAAGGTGTACTATGACCCCTAGGAAGTCCCCATGACCCACTTTTGACACATGAGGACACTCAAGTGTATCCTAAGATATTATATGACCACTTGGGACACACTTGAATGTTAAAATGTGTCAAAAGAGGTCATGATGATTTCCTAAGGGGTCCTAGTATGCCTTATCACACGTTAGGACCCCTAGGAAGTCCCCCATGACCCCTTTTTGACATATTAGAACTCTCAAGTGTGTTCTAAGGGGTCATACGACCCCTTGGGACACACTTGAGTGTTGAAATGTGTCAAAAGGGGTCATCAAGACTTCATAGGGGTCCTAACATGTGATAAGGAGTACTAGGACCCCTAAGAAGTGCCCATGACCCCTTTCGACACATTAGAACACTCAAGTGTCTCCTTAGGGGTCATACGACCCCTTGGGACACACTTGAGTGTTGAAATGTATCAAAAGGGATCATGGGGACGTCCAAGGGGTCCTAGTATGTGTTATCACATGTTAGGACCCTTAAGAAGTCCCCATGGCCCCTTTTGACATATTATAACTCTTAAGTGCATTATAAGGGGTCATACAACCCCTTGGGATAAACTTCAGTGTTAAAATATGTCAAAAAAGGGTGATGAAGACTTCCTAGGGGTCCTAACATGTGATAAGGTGTACTAGGACCCCAAGAAGTCCCCATGACCCCTTTTGACACATTAGAACCCTCAAGTGTATCCTAAGGGGTGGACCCCTATGAAGTCCCCATGACCCCTTTTGACACATTGGAACCCTCAAGTGTGTCCGAAGGGGTTATAGGACCCCTTATGACACACTTGAGGGTTCTAATGTGTCAAAAGGGATCATGGGGACTTTCTAGGAGTCTTAGCATGTGATAAGGCATACTAAGACCCCTAGGAAGTCCTCATGACCCTTTTTGAAACATTTGAATGCACAACTATGTCCGAAGGGGTCATAGGACCCCTTAGGACACACTTGAGCATTCTAATGTGTCAATAGGGGTCATGGGGACTTCCTAGGGGTCCTAATGCATGTTAACATGTACTAGTACCCCCTAGGAACTCCCCATGACCCATTTTGACAAATTAGAACTCTCAAGTATGTCATAAGAAGTCATACAACCCCCTTGGCACACACTTGAGTGTTAAAATGTGTCAAAAGGGGTCATGAAGACTTCCTAGGGGTCCTAACGCATGATAAGGTGTAATAGGGCCCTAGGAAGTCCCTATTACCCCCTTTTGACACATTTCAACACTAAAGTGTGTCCTAAGGAGTCGTATGACTCGTTAGGACACACTTGAGAGTTCTAATGTGTTGAAAGAGGTCATGGGGACTTCTTAGGGGTCCCTAGTACGCATTATCATGTGTTAGGACCCCTAAGACGTCTTCATGACCCCTTTTGACACATTTCAACACTCAAAATTTTCCCAAGGGGTCGTATGACCCCTTATGACACACTTGAGAGTTATAATATGTCAAAAGGGGTCATGGGGACTTCCTAAGGATCCTAACACGTGATAAAGTGTACTAGGACCCCTATGAAGTACCCATGACCCCTTTTGACACATTTCAACACTCAAGTGTGTTTCAAAGGGTCGTATGACCCCTTAAGACACACTTGAGTGTTCTAATGTGTCGAAAGGGGTCATGGACACTTCCTAGGGGTCCTAGTACACCTTATCGCATGTTAGGATCCTTGAGAAGTCTCGATAACCCCTTTTGACACATGTCAACACTCAAGTGTGTCCCAAGGAGTCATATGACCCCTTAGGACACTTGAGAGTTCTAATATGTTGAAAGGGGTCATGGGGACTTCCTAAGGGTCCTAACATGTGATAAGGTGTACTAGGACCCCTAGGAAGTCCCCATGACCTCTTTTGACACAATTCAACACTCAAGTGTGTCCCAAGGGGTCATATAATCTCTTAGGACACACTCAAGTTTTCTCATGTGTTAAAAGGGGTCATGGGGACTTCCTAGGGGTCCTAGTATGCCTTCTCACATGTTAGGACCCCTAGGAAGTAACGATGACCCCTTTTTACACATTTCAACACTCAAGTGTGTCGCAAGGGGTTGTATGACACCTTAGGACACACTTGAGTGTTGAAATGTGTCAAAAGGGGTCATGGGGACTTCCTAGGGGTCCTAGTATCCTTTATCACATGTTAGGACCCATAGGAAGTCCCCATGACCCCTTTTGACACATTAAAACTCTCAAGTGTGTCCTAAGGTATCATACAACCCCCTTGGGACACATTTGAGTGTTGAAATGTGTCAAAAGGGGTCATGGGGTACTTCCTAGGAGTCCTAACATGTGATAAGGCATACTAGGATTGCTAGAAAGTCCCCATGACCCTTTTTGACACATGAGAATACTAAAGTGTGTCCTAAGGGATTATACGACCCCTTGGGACACACTTGAGTGTTGAAATGTGTCAAAAGAGGTCATGGGGACTTCCTAGGGGTCCTAGTATGCCTTATCACATGTTAGGACCCCTAGGAAGTCCCCATGACCCCTTTCAACACATTAGAACTCTCAAGTGTGTCCTAAGAGGTCATACGGCCCCCTTTGGACACACTTGAGTGTTGAAATGTGTCAAAAAGGGTCATCAAGAGTTTCTACAAGTCCTAACATCTTATAAGATGTACTAGGACCCCTAGGAAGTGCCCATGACCCCTTTCAACACATTAGAACACTTAAGTGTGTCATAAGGGGTCATATGACCCCTTGTGGACACACTTGAGTGTTGAAATGTGTCAAAAAAGGTCATGGGGACTTCCTAGGGGTCCTAGTACACCTTATCACATGTTAGGACCCCTAGAAAGTCCCCATGACCCCTTTTGACATATTAGAACTCTCAAGTGTGTCATAAGGGGTCATACAACCCCTTGGACACACTTGACTATTGAAATATGTCAAAAGGGGTCATGAAGACTTCCTAGGGGTCCTAGCATGTGATAAGGTGTACTAGGACCCCAAGGAGGTCCCCATGACCCCTTTCGACACATTAGAACTATCAAGTGTGTCCTAAGGGGTCATACAACTCCTTGGGACTCACTTGAGTGTTAAAATGTGTCAAAAGGGATCATCGTACTTCCTAGGGGTCCGAATGCGTGATAATGCATACTAGGACCCCTAGGAAGTCCACATGACCCCTTTTGACACATGAAAACACTCAAGTGTGTCCCTAAGGGGTCATATGACCTCTTGAGACACACTTGAGTGTTGAAATGTATCAAAAGGGGTCATGGGGACTTCATAGGGATCCTAATGCGTGATAAGGCGTACTAGGACTCCTAGGAAGTCCCCCATGACCCCTTTTGACTCATAAGAACACTCAAGTGTGTCCTAAGGGGTCATACGACCCCTTGGGACACACTTAAGTGTTGAAATGTGTTGAAGGGGTCATGGGGACTTCTGTGGGGTCCTAGTATGCCTTATCACGTGTTTGGACCCCTAGGAAGTCCCCCATGACCCTTTTTGACACAATAGAACTCTGAAGTGTGTCCTAAGGAGTCATCGACCCCTTGGGACACATTTGAGTGTTGAAATATGTGAAAAGGGGTCATCGAGACTTCCTAGGGGTTTGAACGTCTGATAAGGCATACTAGGACCCCTAGGAAGTGCCCATGACCCCTTTCGACACATTAGAACACTCAAGTGTGTCTGAAGGGGTCATATGGCCCCTTGGGACACACTTGAGTATTGAAATGTGTCAAGAGGGGTCACGGGGACTTCCTAGGGGTCCTTGTATGCCTTATCACGTGTTAGGACCCCTAGGAAGTCCCCATGACCCTTTTTGACACATTAGAACTCTCAAGTGTGTCATAAGGTATCATACGACCGCTTGGGACACACTTAAGTGTTGAAATGTGTCAAAAAGAGTCATTGGGACTTCCTAGGGGTCCTAATGCATGATATGGCATACTAGAACCCATAGGAAGTCCCGCTGATCCCTTTCGACACATGAGAACACTCAACTGTATCGTAAGGGGTAATACGGCCCCTTGGGACAAACTTATGTGTTGAAATATGTCAAAAAGGGTCATGGAGACTTCCTAAGGGTCCTAACATGTGATAAGGCATACTAGGACCCCTATGAAATCCCCATGACCCCTTTTGACATATTTCAACACTAAAGTGTGTCCCAAGGGGTCGTACAACCCCTTGGGACACAATTGAGTGCTCTAATGTGTTGTTGAGGGTTACACAGGGACCTAAGGGGTCATAGTACACTTTCTCAAGCCTTAGGACCCTTAGGAAATCTCTATGACCCCTTTGGAAACCTTTTGGATGCCTTATATTGGTGTAATTAACCTATGTATTAATATGTCCTATATAATATATATATTATATATATATTATACTTGATTTTATTATATATACAACAATATTTTATAAATAATATATAATACACACACACACACAGATATATATATATATATATTATAATATAAAATATATATTACATACAATTTAAATATGAAGATATCATGTGATATATTGTAAAATACATATAAAATAATATATAATATATGATTTATAATGTAACATTTAATATTAATATATATTATATAATATTTAATGTAAAATGTATATTATATATATTTAATATATATTATATATTATGTAATATTTAATATATATAATATATAATCTAATATATGATTTTTTATATATAATATATTAAAGTATGGAGAAATTGGAGGGAGAAAAGGGAGGGAAAATTTAAGATTCAAAATTCTGTCAGGATTTTCAGGTACCCGGAAATATCAAGTACCCGATTAGGCTCGGTATTGCTTTCTTCACCAAACCTACCTGGTCAACTCTTCAAATATCACAAAAACGTGTTTTTCCCCTATTTCTCTGAGTTCGAGACTTTGACTATGTAGCCAATTTTTTTTCACCCGAATTTGATGAAATGAAAAGGGTATCTTAAGGAGATTATCAGCTTTCTATCGATATAATTGTTGTCAAAATTTGAATTTGGTAAGTAATTATTAGTTATTTTCTAATTGAGTTACCTCTAAAGTGTTGATTTATATACTGATTGAAAAATGACTATAACTTTCAGACGGTATAACATTTTGAAATCTGAAAATTGCATCACATTCTATGCTTCACCTACTATAAGGAAAAAATAAAATTTGAATTTTGTAAAGTTTTGAATGAGTTAAGGTGGTCAGACACAGGATTTTTTTATTCTAAAAGTGTTGTAGCCGAAAATTCATAATTAATTTTTTTTTTTGAATAAAATACAAAAAAATATGCGTCACATCTGGGCATGAGTCTACTACTTATATATAAAATATTATAAAAAATATTATCATTTGATCATGATTAAGGTGGTCAAACATACACCTACTCTTTTTTTTCTTGAAATTTTTGTACTACTACATTGAAATCTATACTTTTCACCAGTTACATTTTTGCTTTTCTAGAAAAGGCCTAGCAGTTTAGAAACTACATTGAATTTCCTACAGATTCTATATTTACAACTTTTTGGTATTAGGTTGATAGCTAGTTCAAATTTTCACGTCAAGTTGACTAACCCTAATTTGCTAATTTTCATTGCCCACTTAAGGGCATAGTTTGACCCCTCATGATCTTCACATACCCACTAAGAAGAATATTCTTCCAATGATAAAGGGGTATTTCATTTTCATTACCCATAAGCTCCCTTCAACTACCTATTTTTCAAATAATAAAAAAATTCTCACTTATTATGAGGATTATATCTTACCTCTTTCCGATGGTTTTATACTTGGCTCTTTGAATCCTAGTGTTAAAAATAGAGGGAAAGGTAATGCCAAATTACCTACATCTACTAGATCCAAAGGAAAACTTCATTTTGGGTCCCTTTTAGTTGGGGGTGGGATGAAATATTCTCATCCTAAGAAATCTAAATTGAAACTATAGATTGATATGGCCCTGATTTTCCCTATTTCCTAATCTCTTAGTATTGAAAATTTGTCTATAAAGATTCATGTTGATATTCTTATTGATATGGGGAAGGTTACTCTAGTTAATAAGGGTTTTTTGGTCCAAGATAATTCAAATATAAATAAAAATGTTAAATTATTGATAGATTTCCATAATACTCTCTTGTTATGGATTGTTACATAAATTAATGCATTGAAAGATAATGTTTCTTTGTTTCCCTTAAGCCAACATTTAGGTAAGATCATGGATAATTCCAAGGCTCTAGTTAAGGGCATCAAAGATCTTAAGGAAGACCATGTGATTCACATCCAAAAGCTAGAGGATGCCATGAATGTGATTTAGGATAAGTTGAGAGAAATTATTGATGTAACTAAAATAACCTTATGCACAATACTACTTAGTGCCTCAAGAAACTTAATAAACAAGTAAATTATTTAAAAGTTATGTTCAAGGGGACCTCGACGTCTCCTTCTAGTATAAAATCAATCAAGAAAGTGCAATCCAAGAAAATGGTGTGGAAAATAAGGATAAAGATTTTATTGAGGATATAAGTGAGACCAACAAGGAGAAAGAGATGGTCTTTATGTCTAGACCCTGTGACCAAATTCTAAAGTAAAGATAAGGGGATCACCCTCATTAACAACATTGTCAATAAGGTATGTAGTATGTGTTAGAGTAATAAAGTATTTTTTTATTAATTAAATCATGTTTGATTTAATCGAGCTTTCTACTTAAGCTAAACTTTAGGCATATAATAATTAA
Source organism: Chamaecyparis obtusa (assembly GCA_027943335.1). Taxonomy (NCBI): domain Eukaryota; kingdom Viridiplantae; phylum Streptophyta; class Pinopsida; order Cupressales; family Cupressaceae; genus Chamaecyparis; species Chamaecyparis obtusa. The sequence continues at coordinate 1,255,239 of BSBK01007636.1, read as the reverse complement.
TTACTTTATTAATTATTATCATGCAAACTAGGTTGGTTCATCCTTTTAGGGTTTTGATCTCCTTTTATAAGGATTGATCTCCTCTATTATCATAATTTTGTAATAGAGAAACATTCATTTTATTGAATTGCAACTTTTGTTTTTGCACATCAAGAATGTCTCTTCTTTCATGGATCCATGCATTCAGACCTCTCTAGCTTCTTTCTTCTCTCTCTTTTTGTGATAGGTGTTTGCATGAGGGTGTTCTTGGGAGCTGTGGATTTTTTACTCATCAACTCCAATATGGTATCAGAGCTTTAGATCTATTTTTCCCTGTCCTCTTTTTGATAAATTTGGCTATGTTCATGAGATCTTCATTTTTAGAGGGTTTTCTATTAGATCTAGGGGACCTCTTTTCTGGTCACCTTGGCCTCAAATGGACCTCACCATTGTGTTCAGAGTACCCAAGAACCCCCAGATCCATATAAAATTTGTCCAATTTGGACAAAGTTGGAATCTGTGGCAAAAAAAAAATTTGCAATCAGCCCTGACCACGGATCCTGAGGTGGTTGCTATTTTTTTGAGTATTTTTGGCCCAAATGAACCTCACATTTGCGTTTGCAGCATCTGAGAACTCCAAGATCCATATAAAACTTGTCAATTTTGGACAAGTTGGCCTCGACACAAAAAAAAAAATTGCATCTTAGGCAATACAAACCTAGGTACGTAATCTGAGGCAAAAAAAAATTATGATGGCACCGCAAGAAATCCACTAGCGGTTATCTGCAAGGTGGTAGCCCCCTCAATGCTAGCACACCGGTCCCGTGATCAGTCCCCAGCCGCCAGAGCTTGAGCCCCCTGGTCACCTGCATGACCTGGGGCTATTTTTTAATCCCCCAGGTGGATTACAGTCGTGACTACCATTTTGCCATCAAATTTAGGCTCATTGTTTTCTGATGTCAGCAAGGTTTTGGACACCATTTTGGGCCCCTCTGAAGCACTTAGTGGTTTTTTTCTCATATCTTGAGCATACAGTGTCAAAATTGGACAAACAAGATATCGTCAAAAAAGCTAGTTCTGAGCTCTATCCAGATTTGGAGTTTTGAATTTCTGATTTTGAATTTTTTATTGTGTTTTTCTATCAAAGCTAGATGTTTAGTTTTTCACTTTGGGAGCTCTATCTTGAGCATTCAGACTCTGTTTTGGGCAAAAGATATATCATTGGAAAGCTTGTTCAAAGAGATTTCCAGTACTGTGAGTCATTTTTCCATATTCTGCTACATGTACATATTATTCATATTTTTTCATTTTTTGAATTTGGTGGATATCTTAGATGTTACAAGTCCTAGACTTTTTCCTTTTGTGGAATGATTCATATTAGGTTGTTCTTTTGTTTCAGAAACCTTTTCTCTTCTTTGAGCAGTGTATACTTCACTTTTGTAGTATTCTTTTATTAACACACACTAAGATAAAGTGCCATTCTATTACATGTATGAGATCTTGCACATGTTTGTGCTCTATGTGCTTGCACTTCATTGTAATGTGTCAGGGGTGTTTGATATTTTCCTTTATTTTCCATCTACTTTTGTCATGTGAGTGTTCCTCCAACAACATTAGCCTCAAGAATCTCTAGATGTTCTTGTACTCTCTCTGCACCTTTGATGTTTCAAAGTCATTTTCATCATGCCATTCATAATGGGTGATCTTTTTAGTGTACCTATCATTACTTCCCTTGTCAGCATTTATGGGGGGTTTTCTACTATTAGTTCTACTGCTTCATCGGTACGATAGTGTGAGCTATGAATTTAGTATTTGATTCTATGTACTAGGTGGATGTATTGGCTAGGTACCTATGCATTCCGGTGAGATGGATCATTTACCATATGGACACTCTTTTCTTTTGTATGTTTTGGATGCACTCTTCTAGGTTTGATTGATCAACTCTTCAAACATTGGTGTTTTTATGCCATCTGTATTTTTGAGTTCAAGTGTTTGCCTTTGTTTTCTTTCTAATTTGAGTAGTGTCATTTGAGGGCACTCATGTAGATTATAGTATTTTGTATCTTCAACTTTAGTTGTTTGTCTTTGTTTGCCTCCTGATTCGAGTAGTGTCATTTGACTAGGGAACTTATGTAGATTACAGTCTTCTCTATCTGGTCATATTTCAATGGAGGATATTTAGATCAACCAATTACTTCTTGGCAAAGTTTGCAGCTTCTTGCTTCAGTGAAGTTCTACATGTTCATCCTTGTTCCTATTTTCTAGAACATTCCTAGTTGTGGAGGCTTCTTTAATCCTTTAGACTAGTCTTTGTCTCTTTTTCGGGTAGAGTTTTTCCCATGTGGTTTTCTTTTTTTCTCCAGTTTTCAAATATTCTCTTTTATACTTCGGTACCTGATTAGGCCTTTTGTTGATGGGACCCATTTTCTTTTAGTATTTATTTTTAGGTTTTTAGCTTCTCCCAAAGTTTATCTTAAGGGGGGGGTGTTAGAGTAATAAAGTGTTTTCTTATTAATTAAATCATAAATATTGAGTACTGTAAGGAAAGAATCATGTGTTAGTTCATCTCTGTAATTGAAGAAGTAATTGAAGCACTTCAATAAATTCTAGTTGAATAAATGTAATTTGTTCACACGATGATCGATATCCATGTCAATTGCATCATTAGGGTAAGAAATATGATTAGCCTTAGTTATTGATAGAGTAAATTGATCCATTATTTTAAGAAAAAATTGTTTCAATTGAAAATCATCATTTAATGATAATTGCTCTTCATTTTGCTCACAAGATGAGGGTTTGATTTAATTACTAAGTCACCTATTATCTCTTTCTACTTAAGCCAAACTTTAGGCATATAATATAATTAATTGCTTTATTCATTTTATCATGCAACCTAGGTTTGCTTACCCTTTTAGGGTTTTGATCTCCTTTTATAAGGATTGATCTCCTCTATTTTCATAACTTCATAATAGAGAAACATTCATTTTATTGAATTGCAACTTTTATTTTCACACATCAAGAATGTCTCCTCTTTCATGGATCCATGTGTTCAAGCCTCTCTAGCTTCTTGTTTCTCTCTTTCTGTGATAGGTGTTTGTGTGCAGGTGTTCTTGGGAGCTGTGGGTTGTTTACTCATCAACTCCAATAACATGAATGAAGAAATTATGTGAAAAAATGATAGTATGTTAAAGAGTCTATAATTTTTTTGTTACTTGTTGTTTACTGGATAGTTGGCATCTACATCTTTTCGCTAGTTTCTTGTTTTGTGCTACGGTTTCTGGTCCCTTGAAAACTAGATTTTCTTTAATCAAAATATAAGACTAGATTGAGTATAAATAGTAAGTATAATCTATTTTGCAACAAATTGTGCTCATAAAATAATTAGAGAGTTTAAAGAGCTAATATGTGTATAATGTAAAAACAAAGATCTTTCATCTTCAATCTACACACATACACAAAAAATAAATTAGATAATATGAAAGAAAGATAATAATGTAAGAGAACAACAAAAAAGAAGAAGTAAATTTAGACTCAAACCCTAATTTGAAATCAGGGTAGAGTTATGACTGAGAGATAGAGAGAGAAAAATAGAAGTTTCAAAATGAGGTAAAAATGTTATAAGAGATTTTAGAAACCCTGTTTAGGATTGAGCTAAGAGAAAGGAATATAATAATGATATTTACATTTGTGTGTTTTCTTTTCTTTTATTTAGAGCATTTGACTTTTTGTTCTTTTTCTTTTTTTGTGATAGGATTTTGAAAATTAATATTTATATTTGTGTTTTATTTTAGATATGATTTTCTTCTAAATTATAGAAGTAAGATTCTATTTTATAAAAAGAGGATTATTGTTTAAGTAATATTTTATTATATAAAAAGGATATTATGTTCTGATTTTTATTTTCTTTTACAAATTTTAGAAGGGGGGGTTCTTTATCGTACCATAATTAAATTTTATTTTTTTAAGGGGAGATTTTTTTTATTAAGTATTTAAATGCATATTGAAAAATAAATTAAGTTTAATAGGATGTTATATTTATTTGGAATTAATCATTTTGTTCTAAAATATTAAATTGTATAATAATGCTAAAATCATCAGTAATGTAAAAAATTAAATATTAGGTTTAAAAATAACATGTTATGAATATAATTAAATTATGGTTATAGTTTAATATTTTAAATAACATATATTGAAATTTTTTTAATAAGTTTATAATTCCATAGTAGTGATGACTTGTTATAATATAATTATAATAATATTTTATATTATTATTTGTTCTTAAATGTGTTAGTTAGTTTTGTTGATGGGGATTATAATATTAGACTCTATATTATTAAAATGGACAAGCCTGTTAGTTTATAGAGTAAACATTTAAGATTAAGTATTACTAATTTTATAAATATGACCTTTTAATGGGTAATGTGGTTAATAAAATTTATAGCATTGTATAGTTCCTATTTAACTAATAAATTATTTATTTATTCCTAGGGTTTGAATGTAAATCAAGGGAGATTATTTAGGGTTAAAATAATTAATCATTTTAATGTCAAAGAACCTTATTAAAATTCCTCTTATTAAAACACAATTAATTAGCATTAAATAATTGGACTTAACTAAGGGTAGTAACTCCACTTGAGCCTAATCCGTTAAACCCTATAGAGGGATGTTGATGAGTCAACAATTGTCATGATTCCCCTCAACATCCTTCAACCCTATTGGGTTAACACTGAATTAAATCAACCTAGTTCTGTTGAAACTCCTATAACGAACTTAGAAAACAATTATATTTCTTCAACTTGTAACACATTAGTAAACTTATCATGTTTCTCTCAAAAATAATAAAAATTGGTGTGTTTTTACTTTAAAATTTTTGGGCATGACATCTTGGATGACACATGATTCTTGTGAAGGCTCTATATAAATCAATGTATCTGACCTTGGTGGAAAGATATATTTAAAATATAACCTCTTCAAGGTTAGAATGGAAGGATAGATCAAACTTTTATTGTATAATCATGCATATATGCCTAGATTTTAATCGTGCATATTGCTAGCCAATTATCTCTAATTTCATGCATTTGTAATAAAATGAACATATGATCTTGCATTCTCTCAATTCCTTTTTTTCATTATTATGGTTTCTTCCATTGAGTGACTCTTTCTATGTGGTTTAGATTGTCTACATTGAGAATCGTCTTGTAGCGACTATGTCAAATTACAAAATTAGGGTTTGACTTAAAGCCAAAACCCTTTCTTTACAAAAGAATTATGTGTAGGAACATGTGGGTGATGCAAGAAAAGAGTTATAGATCAAGAATTAAAATATCTATTGCCTACAATATATTTAATAAAAAAATCTATAGAGTAGGTCACTCCAACTAACTCACTCTCAAGACTAGGTCATCCCAACTGATTGACACCTGTCACATTTTGCTAAAATTATAATCGCATGTCAGTTATGGTATGTGCTTCTTATATATATTTCTTGAATTTTGTTGTCGATTTTCTATTTTCTAATAAGTGAAAAAATCCATATTTTATCTTCATTTTAACCTAGCTTCTTCATTTATCTTCAATAATTGGATACTCGTCTTCTTCTTCACCTTGAAGGATTAGTGAGTTTACATTATGCCCAAGAATTCTTTAGCTAAGTTGATCATTTTCCTTCTGAAGTTAATTAAAATGAAAATATTCCTAAGCATCCTATTTTTCCCCATAAAAGCTAGTGAACCCTATGAAACCATGTTACATAATGCTTGTTCTACATTGGATCTTTTTTCGAGGTTACCTTTTTATTTCTCTTACATTTTGTTGTAGTTAGTTTTTTTTTTAAATAAGTTGTTTCATTAGTCCTATTTATTTTCCATTATGTTAAAAAATTTCTTTACTTACCTTTGTATGGTATGGGGGACCTTCACTTAGTTATTATAATAAAAAAATATTTTGAATTACTTAAAATTTTGCACATGATATTTTATCTCCATCTACATAGACAATGAATAATTTTGACAAAATAATTTTAAAATCATAAATTAATAATTTAAATCAATAATTTTCCATACTTAGGTGACTTTGTGTGTGATTATTTTTTTTTGTTTGTGATAATTTTTTTTATTTGTACACATTTATGAATCCCATAAATTATACCCTAGAAATCCTAACTTTTAATTTGCAATATATCAAAATATAATTTTGTAAAAAAGGATGGTATAATTTTTGTGGCTAGTGCTAAAAAAGCATTCTTTATTGATGTGAAGTGACATATAATTAATTTGTACAAGGTCAAAAATTTTCAAATGAGTTTCTTAAATAACATAAAGATTTGATTTTCAAATGAATTTATCAAATTATAGAAGAGGTAGTTCCTAAGAGAGATTTCGAATATGAGTCAGAAGAAGAGGAGGAATCCATAGAGAATACTGAGGATATGGATCATGCAGAAGAAGAAGATCTTAGAGAGAACTAAAAAGATAAATCAATTGATATCATTGTGAATTCAAATAAATTAAAGAAAACAGTAAATATGATCTACTACTAATGAGATTCTAGAGAACACTCCTCCTTCCCCTGCTTTGGGTAATAATAATGAAACTCCTAATTTCCAGTATCAAATTGAAATCTCACAAAAGGGAATCGTGATCCTTGAGGACTTTTCTACCCAGTCTATCATTACTAAGGAATATTTCAACAGTACTATATATCCTATCTTTGTAGGGTTCTTGATGACCTCATGAAAAATGAGACATTTGGAGTTGTGATAGGAATTGTCATAATAAAGAAAATATAAAATAAAATTAATGAGGAGCATCATAGTGAGGGAGAAGCACAAGAAAAAGACACTAAAGAATCAAATGGAAAGTTACATAGTTTGTCTAAGGATAGGGAAAAGATATCTATCAATTCAATGATAATTAAGATAATTTTCTATTTTCCTTCTTTCTTTGATGCTACTTTGTCTAGTTGGAATGAAAGTTTTAGAAAGTTGCTCGTTATTTTGGTTGTTACAACATAGTTGTTGTTAGATAAATAATTTTCACTTCATGAGTAGAATCTTTGCTAGTTATGATCATACTTTGTAAAATATACACTCTTATAGATGCATTATGATGATAGGTTATAATACTAATAATATTTCTAGTATTAGTGCTAGGATGATATTTGAAGCTGATAATATTGTTGTTTTTGATTAATTTTTATTAAAGGAATATTTGCTTTCTTTCAATTGTAATGGCACAAAGAAGGGGTTTGTGTGTTTCTTCTTAATGTTCTCTATATTATAATTGGGTTCATGGCCCTCTCCCTGTTGACTTAATAAAAAATATGAAGATTCAAGATTCCTTTCATAATCTTTATTTTTATTCCATAAAAAATGAAATATGTTGATGGTATTATTTAATACATTTGATTGTGAGAGACACTAAAATATTTCTAAAGGAAGCATATAGAAACAATAATATGAAGAAATATCTTTTGTTGATGGAATCTAAACATCGGGATCTTTCTCGATTATAAGAAAAATTTAATATTGAAAGTTAATTAAATTTTCTATCAACACAAACTTTTATATAAAAGATTATTAAATTTTTATTTATAATGGTATTTAAATTTAAAATATCTATTTAAATATATTTCTCAAATGATTAAACCAAAAAATAATTCTATAAAAATTGTAATTAGCCTATAGGATTTTCACTCAAAGAACCCATGTAAGGTTCTCCATATGTCTTACACTGAGAAATGATCAGGCTAGAAACTCATGCCAAAAAACTTATTAACTATGAGTGCAAAGTGTTAGCCAACTCAAATCAGGTAGATTAAGAGGGCGAAGATGATACTAGAAGGTGGTAGTAGACTAGAGAGTATATTTTTAGAAAATCCTTCATCTTCAATTTGCATCTCTAGCCATTATATTTTTCATATTATTTAATTTAATGGATGCCTTATTTTTCAAGGGAGTGGGACAATTTCTCTCATGAAAATTGCCCTCCACGTTTCTTTAATGATAGGCACATCTTGGAGGGAAACAAATTTAAAAGAATTAGGTGAGACTAGAGACTAATAAGGAAAAAAAGAAGAAAATATATGAGCTCTATCCATTTCCATGCATATGAAACAATTATTTTTCTTGACCAACATTGTAGCACTAAAATATAAAAATACCATCTCTTTTTATCCATGTTTATGCTAGCTTGAGATTCAGCATCAAAAAATCCACATGGATATAGGATAGGATGTTATCACTTTTTTCTATCTTCTTTTTTTTTTCACCACAAATCTTCATTTTTGTCATCAAGATCAAATTATTTATTTTTGTTTAAAAAATCTCCAATTTGAATTTTATAAATACCATGTTCGGTATGTTCTTTTGAGATCTATCATTCTATCTTATATTAATTTTCTAAATAAAATGTTTTAACTAGAAAGCCCCTTTATGCTATGATCAATTTCACATGCTATGTTCATGCTTCAACTTTTTTCTTACAAGTCAGTAATAAAGTTGTCTATATCCATTATGCTTAGATGGTTGTTTATTTTCTACTCTATAACCTTCTTCATATTGCACTTGCTAACTGCATTATTAGATTTAAGTCTCTAGAAATAATGATTATATATGAACTATGATTCCTTGTAATCTTTGTAGACTGATATTACATATATCTTGCATGTACAAAAAACATAACTCTAAATATTTAATAACATTTTTAAAAATAGAAAAAAAATAGTAAAACAATCACAATAACTATAATGTAAATTATTTTAAGAGAAGCATAAAAATAAAATTATGACATTCCAATTTGCAACAGATTTAATATGGATTTACATAGATTTATTATAGCTTTTACTTTTAATTTTTTTTTATGTTTGCATATTCATAATAATCATATTTTTTTATATTGAAGAATGAATTATACCCTAGATAAGATAAAGAAAATTCATGTGATCTTTCTATCTAAATAAACTAGTTAGTGTAGTTTTATATTTTATATTTTATATCTTAATTATAATTTTTTTGATACATGTTGATCCAAGGAAAAGTAAAAAAAATATTTCTTGATGTATTAATTCATATATTAGAAATAAAAAAATATTTCTCCAAATTATCCTTGAGAAAGTTGATATACATATTTTAGGAAATGTAAGACTATACACTTCAAGGTTTAAATCCCTATTCCCATTATTCTCAAGTTTTTATTTATGGTTTTGTCCAAATGACCACACATTTCTATACCTTTTTAAGGGACCTTAGTTAGAAATACCCCCTCACAATTAGACAAAGAAAAAGTAAAATTGTTGCCTCCCAATATTGATTATCTCAAATTAAATTTTGATAGCTCTTCTAGGGGAATCTAGGGAAATCAAGTATTAGATGTGTTATCAGAGATCAGAATGGGACAATAGTACAACTCAAAGCCTCTCGCATTTCAAATTCCAAAAGTAATGTAGCTCAAGTCTATGCTTTACTAATGGGTGTCTAATTGGCCTTACAACTAAATGTCTCTTTCTTCACTATTGAAGGGGATTCTCTCTGTAGTTGATCAAAAAATGATTCGACATCTCATTAAATGAGATTTTTTAATTATAATGAACTTTCAAGTTTAAGTTGTCCGTTCAACTTCTAATGGGAATGCAAATGTAATGACCTTTCAACTTCAAATGAAGATTTATAAAGAGGCTAAAGCCAAATTCAAGAGAAGAAAGAAATGGAGACACATCTTGTTTTCTGAGATTGCTATCAGATCTTATGGAGTTCATGGGCATACATCTCATTCACGGGATAGCCCAACTTCTATGAACTCGACATACAACTCATCTACGAGTTTGTCCAAGCAGATCGATTAACGAGCATCCATCTCACTTACGAGATTGTCCAAAAATTGTACCAGATTCTTAGAATTATGAATGAAGAAAATTTTTAAAATTTGTTTATTGTGTATTTACAATACCAATGTTTCTTCTTTTGGTATTGTCCTCTGAATTGACAAAATAATTCAGATCAGTGGTATCAGAGCCAAGTTCGATCGCTTTAAATGTGTCTACAATCAGATTTAGCCCAAAATGAAGATTTGCTAATCTTCTCCCTCAAAAATTAGCATTGGGTCTCCTGCAATTCAGTTTCTTAATTTCCATTTGATTTGGTGGTGTATTATTTCGGGTTATTGTAACAGTCCTGATTTTTGGGATATTCATGTTCTTCATTATTGGGTTTTGATTATTCTGTTTGAAAGATTGTCAACCGATATCATTAGTTCGGTTTAGCCTATGTTCAATTTTATAACAGTGATAGAAATCGAGTTTTGACAGTTTGATAGTAATTAAAATCGGTTCCCATGATAGGGCCGATTTGGAATGATGGCGGTTTCTCATGTAGCAGAGAATTGATTTTAAAGTCTGAGCATTCATTGTAGATTGAATTTAAGAAGAAACAGTTTTGTCAAGAACCGTTACCACATTATGGTACTGGTTTAATTTTATTATCGGGACTGGTTATTTAGTCTAACTATACCGAGCAGTGCTAAGAGAATATGGGTCTATGGTTATTGAAAAGAGGGCCCAAGAAAGTTCTGATTCTATAGATTATTCATAGTTGGAGTGACCAAATGATATTAAAGATCATTCATTCATAACAGCCGAAGACTATCATGTTGGGTATTCGGTCTTGCAGCAAGGAAAAGGTGGCAAATATGTATTACGTGCATGTACGTACTGTGACAGACCCATATGGTAATGAATTATATTCTCATTCCATGGTAAGTGTAAAAACGGTTGTTGGTGACTTCGAATCAGAGTTATTTCGTGTTTGGGGTGTTGCCGAGAGATGGTGTTTTCAATCTTAATCCATAGAAGACCCCAAAGATATCAAAGGAATATGGATCTCTGAAATCGATTTTTATAAAGGAAGCCGAGATGATTAAGTGGTTGTAGATTTAGAACCATCAAGTTAGAATGGGACACCAACATATCTGAAAGTTCACTTTTGTGTCTGACAGTCTTGCATAAGAGCTCTGCAATTTCTTGTTCCTTTGCAGATTGTTCTGGTTATGCGCCTGTGAATCCCCATCTCAAGTGGGTTCTGTGGTGCAGTCAGAGGTTATGCTCCTCTTCTTGCAATGAAAAATTCACACACTCATTTGCAATTTCAGCTACCCAATACAGAGGAGCGCTCTAAAAGAAAAAAAAATTTCATGAAAGAATTATGATTTTGGAAAATAGTTGCTTCATTTGGAAGATGGTAGGGCAATGGGGCCCATTGCCTTCTAAGGAAGGAGGAATGATCAGAAAATGATTCGACATCTCATTAAATGAGATTTTTTAATTATAATGAACTTTCAAGTTTAAGTTGTCCGTTCAACTTCTAATGGGAATGCAAATGTAATGACCTTTCAACTTCAAATGAAGATTTATAAAGAGGCTGAAGCCAAATTCAAGAGAAGAAAGAAATGGAGACACATCTTGTTTGCTGAGATTGCTATCAGATCTTATGGAGTTCATGGGCATACATCTCATTCACGGGATAGCCCAACTTCTATGAACTCGACATACAACTCATCTACGAGTTTGTCCAAGCAGATCGATCAACGAGCATCCATCTCACTTACGAGATTGTCCAAAAATTGTACCAGATTCTTAGAATTATGAATGAAGAAAATTTTTAAAATTTGTTTATTGTGTATTTACAATACCAATGTTTCTTCTTTCGGTATTGTCCTCTGAATTGACAAAATAATTCAGATCAGTAGTAGTCTCCAAGAAAGTAATTACTTAGAAATTGAATTATACTCTTTTGGAAGTATAGAGATCACTCCCAAATTTTAAAATTTCTCACTGTTACCAAGAGGTAAATCACTTGGGTGATTTTTTGGCGAACCTTTCTATTGATATGGATCTTGAATTTGAATTTTTCTCAACATACTATATTCAATCAATCAAGGTTTCTTTAGGTTAAAGCTCATAATTCAGATTTATAATTAGAAGCAGTGGTCTCAAACTTTGTAAGTTATTCCCTGAGATAGTATCTCTCAGTTACATGGGTATTTCAAATTGCTTCTACTCATTTTAAGAAAAAAATTGAAATGAACTTTTTCCCCCTTTTTTGCCTATAATTTAAACAAATTTTGAATTTCAAAATGAGTTGGTATTTATGGTGATGTGGGTGTAGAAGGGTGCTAATTGTTAGCTGACTAATAAAAAATGATTATTGATTGACATATTAGCTTGGGGTTTTCATTTTGATCAACTACCATAATTCCTTTATGATTTCACAAGCATCCTAAAAAGGCATCTCTTGATATCAACCGGTGTTAGCCCACCTTAAGGTCAAATGTCAGTGTTTTAAATTATTGCAATCTACACTATATTTTGATAGGTGTACTTTTTTATGTGTGATGTGAGGGATCTTTACTTCAATAGTTATTTTCTTTTATTATTTTTTCTTTAAAGAGTTGATCAAGATTGTGGAGGTACTTTTTGGAGATTTCTTTGTCATTCTAATTATTTCAAACTATGTCAGAATTTATTGGAAGTATATTTAGCATCATGTTCCCTTTAAATAACATCATTTTGCAATATGCTCTGATTTGGATAAGGAATTTCAAATCTCTTGCCAAAGGTTTACTTTTGCAAATTTATTGAAGCATTTTTGGCACATTTGTATCACATTATTTTTCATTCTATATTTATCACCTTAGGTCTTGTCATATTCCTTAGTATTATTCTATCAAGTCTCTAGTTGGGTTGTAGGGTTTCAATTTTCTTTGTTCTTTCCATTAGTTATTTTCACCTAAACAATAAGATCTATGTCCCCATTAATCCTTGGGAGTGGCCATTCTTTTGGGCCTTTTCTTATCTCTCATATATATAGAATGTTCAAATGAGACTCTTGAAATATTGAGAATCTAGCTAGGATGGTTATTGAGGAGAGTATTTTGGTTCCAAATTCTCCAAAAAAATTGTTCCCATATCAAGTGCTCATGCTTTTCCTATCAAATGATTTTGACATCCTATAAAATGTTTCTCTACTATAAAATTGTGTCTCTTTCTTTTTTCGCAAGAAATTCTTGGAAGGTTTTATGGTCTAGGAAGTAGTGGTGGACTACAAATTTTTCTTAGGGAAATATTTGATAATGGTGTTATTTTCTCCTAAGTATTTGATTGGGAAATATTTGATAATGGTGGTATTTCCTCATGAGTATTTGATTAGAAAACCCTAGTATGAAAATTATATGATATTCTCAAGAATTCATTGGCTGATGAGAATTGTAGGATGTTTGGGAGGAAAATTCATGTTTTGAAGGATACGTTGCCTCATCTCATGGCCAAAAAATTCAAAGGTGTTTACCTTTTCATGCACAATCTAATAGCATAAATTCCTCCTCCTTGTATTCATATTCAATCTCAACTCGGACAAAATTAGCTGGTAGGCGACTAGGAGTGGATGAGCCCTTCACACCAAAAAGTAAGAGAATTTGGTGATTCTTCTCATGTTTCAAGAGAAGCCTCTACTACCCAATCCTTTATTTTTTATCGTCTTAGGCGTATGGGTTGCGGGTTTCTTTTTTGTGACTAGGATGGTAAAATTTTGGCTAGTCATTATATAAAGTTTGCATGTTACTTTTTATGGCTAGAATGATAAATTTTGTGGGGACATTAAATCAAATTTTGATATCTCTATTTGAGGCCTTCTTTCTAGAGATCATTTTTTACAATACTTTTTTATTAGTAGGGCTTATTCTTCGTAGACTCCATGATTGTAGGTTTTTTTGTAATCGTATGTACAGTCTTGGGGTTTTCACTAGCCATTTTAATCTTTGGGCAAATTATGTAATAATCTTTTTATATTATTATAAGTTCACATTTATGCCTCTTGCCTAAAAATATATATTTATACACACTTTACTTTAGAAAAAGTGATGATTTCAATTTAGTTGAATAAAAGAAGTTTTGTACATTGGTATTTTTTTAATAGAAAAAATGGGTAAAATATTTAATTTAATTTTAATTTTGAATACAAGTGTCATTTTCAATAAATTATATTTTTTATTATATATGTGTGTGTGTGTGTGTGTGTTAAAATAACATCAAAATTCTAAATTAGAGTTAAATGTACAATTCCACATGTTCTTCCCATATTCTTAAAATTCATTCTTCACCTCGCCTATTTTGCATTCTACTTATAATAATATTTTTATAGAAATCTATTATTCTCAACAACTCAACATTAAATGAAGTAATTATCAAATAATTAAATCTCTTTATTTATTTTTAATTAATCTAGTAATAATAAATTTATGTTCTATTATAAATATCTTTCTATGATTACAAATTTAAATATAGTGACAAAATGGCTTTTTTTCAAAAAAAAATTATTTATTCAATCTTTTTGTTTCTATTATAACTATATAAATATATATTTCAATTAGAATTACAATCATAGATTGATTTAAGATATGATTAGGGTTTAAATAAAATTAAGATTGACATTAAGATATAATTAAGATTTGAATTATAATTTATATTTAACTATAATCCTAAATCTAATCTTCAACAAAGAGAACCTTAATTTTTAGACCAATCCTAAATAAACACTGATTTTCAAAAAATTATAATAGTTTGTTCTTTCATGTTAGATATGAGCATTACTTTTACATATCAATAGCATGCAAATATAAGCATTTATATTACACCTCATTAGAGTGCAGGTTCTAGTTTTAATGCTTTTCTTCGTGTCTCTTCTACCAAGCACATGTAATGGACATACCGTTTCCCATACCTTTCCTATTAGTGGAGTAAGATTAGGACAAAAGAGCAAATCGATAATTAAGTTATAAGATGCTTTGCCAATAAAAGTAATAATCAAATGCAAGCGAAAGCTCCGTCATTCCGGATTTCGTCTCATTCGATACTTCAATTACTATCTGAAATGAAACCTCGATCCAGATGTTTATATTTATTGGTATCCTGGGTGATCAAAAATTTTCCAGATTGGAATCTAACAAGCGTTAAGAATTGGTCCAGAGAGCTCCAGGTAATCTGGACACCTTTCAAATCAATGTGCAGCAATTGTTTTGTATGCAATAATCTGACTAACCTAGGATGAGATGCTGATATTGGTAACCATCATATGAGCCGGCCTGCTGTTCATTCCTTTCCAATAATTTGACTAAACTTTGTACGTGATGCGTCAGCGCTCAAGGTAAATTAAATCAAGAAAATTCAGTTTGATAGCATGCAAATAGTATTAATGCTAGTTTGATACAGTGAATAAAATGCGGTTCGAATGATAGTGACCCATTTGACTAGACCTTAACAGTAATGGAGCCTCTTATCTATTTAATCGGGAGGAGGATTACACTTCGAAACCATTCATTAGAAGAGCGTACAGATGGATTTCAAGAGCGTCTCTTTTGTGCTTTTAGCCTTGTTCATGGCTGAATATGTTCAGAGTGCAGAAAATATAGAGCCTTCCTCGGTTTATACAGTCCATATAGATAAGTCTGCTATGCCTAGGGACACTAATACATTTGGGGTCATTTTGCGACGGCTATGTGTTGCAATTGCGACAGCTATGTGTCGCAATAGCAACACCCATAGACGTCGCTGTTTTTTAGTTGCAAATTGCGACGTCTATGGGTAGCCGTCACAATTGCGACACATATCCCGTCGCAATGTGACTAAGATTTGTTAGCGGCATGGCCGTCGCCCCCCCCGTCGCATGGCTTCGGAGGGCCGTCGCAATCGCGACGGACCTCCCAAGCAATTGCGACGGGCGCCTGCATCGCATTGCGACGGGTTGTCATCGCAATTGCGACGCCCGTGGGTGGATTAAAAAAAAAAAATTAATTTAATACATTGCTAATGAACCACATTAATGCTTTTTTCTTTCAACAAATGAGGACAGCCACTGTAAAGACAACATGATAATGTACACTCACTGTAAGGACAGTCACAAATGAGGACATCTCACAGTGACTGTCCCTAGTGTAATTGCCACTTGAATGTATTGCTATTCAGCCACATTAATGCTTTTCTTCTTCAACAAATGAGGATAGTCACTGTAAAGACAACATGATAATGTACACTCACTGTGAGTGTACATTATCATGTTGTCTTTACAGTGACTATCCTCATTTGTTGAAGAAGAAAAGCATTAATGTGGCTGAATAGCAATACATTCAAGTGGCAATTACACTAGGGACAGTCACTGTGAGATGTCCTCATTTGTGACTGTCCTTACAGTGAGTGTACATTATCATGTTGTCTTTACAGTGAGTGTACATTATCATGTTGTCTTTACAGTGTCAATATATGCATTATTACGTAAACTGAAGAGTACTCTAAATAATATGTCATTGTGGAGTTCTGATTGCTTCCAATTTGATATACGCTTGTTCTACTTATGTATCCAGCATCATGTAAGAAAAGTTGATGCTTTTAAATAGATTCATTTAGCCATGAAATGCCTGTGCATGTTACATACAAGATTCCAAGGCCCAAAACTGATTACTCATTATAATTCATGTACAGAATGATAATCAACCACAACGAGGCATGCGTAGGCGCTGCTTAGATTTTGAGGCATCAGAAGCTCGTAGAAGAAACTTGACCAATGGCTCATGGAATGCAACAAACTTATTGCCTAAAATAGGAGCATTGGTAACCACAGATGATGGTTTTGAAAAGAACACTTCACCATCAATGTCACGTGAGGGAACTGCAATTTCTGATGGCAAGTAACTTGTAGTATATAAGAGAGATGCAGGTACAGATGCTGGGAATACATTGCTAATGAACCACATTAATGCTTTTTTCCTTCAACAAATGAGGACAGTCACTTTAAAGACAACATGATAATGTACACTCACTGTAAGGATAGTCACAAATGAGGACATCTCACAGTGACTGTCCCTTGTGTAATTGCCACTTGAATGTATTGCTATTCAGCCACATTAATGCTTTTCTTCTTCAACAAATGAGGATAGTCACTCTAAAGACAACATGATAATGTACACGGGCTGTAAGTGTACATTATCATGTTGTCTTTACAGTGACTGTCCTCCTTCAAGTGGCAATTACACAAGGGACAGTCACTGTAAAGGCAACATGATAATGTAGAGAAACGTTGTCATTTGTATTTTCAACAGTGCCGAGAGAGATTCCCTCCGTGAAATCACAGCTACAATTTCTGAGTACGTTGGGTTTATTTTTCTTTTGTCATTATTATGTAATCTGGTATTCAGCTGTTACAGAGCTAAAATACCCAGAAATGAGGACATATCTGTGTTGAATTTATTGTTAGCGGCTTTGGTTATTTAGAAGTTTAATTTTATTTGTTCATCTTTCAAGCACAAACGTTTTGTGGACCGTAACATCTTCATTGTTTCGGGTATGCAATGAAACAGCCGTAACTTGCAACTACCTTCACAGTACTTGTGTACATTATCATGTTGTCTTTACAGTGACTGTCCTCATTCAAGTGGCAATTGCACAAGGGACAGTCACTGTGAGATGTCCTCATTTGTGACAAGGACAGTCACACATGAGGACATCTCACAGTGACTGTCCCTTGTGTAATTGCCACTTGAATGTATTGCTATTCAACCACATTTATGGGCCCGTTTGGACCACAGCACACAGTAGCATCTACAGAGAAGAATATCCCAGGTGTAACAAGTTGTAAGAATATACCAACAGTTCTAAGAAGTTCCCTAGCACATAGTAGCATCTACAGAGAAGAATATACAACATGAGGGCAGCCATTGTAAAGACAACATGATAATGTACACTCATTGTCTCTGTACATTATCATGTTGTCTTTACAGTGACTATCCTCATTCAAGTGGCAATTACAGAAGGGACAGTCATTGTGAGATGTCCTCATTTGTGACAAGGATAGTCACACATGAGGACATCTCACAGTGATCGATTGTCCCTTGTGTAATTGCCACTTGAATGTATTGCTATTGAACCACATTAATGCTTTTCTTCTTCAACAAATGAGGACAGTCACTCTAAAGACAACATGATAATGTACACTCATTGTAAGGACAGTCACAAATGAGGACATCTCACAGTGACTGTCCCTTGTGTAATTGCCACTTGAATTACACAAGGGACAGTCATTGTGAGATGTCCTCATTTGTGACAAGGATAGTCACACATGAGGACATCTCACAGTGATCGATTGTCCCTTGTGTAATTGCCACTTGAATGTATTGCTATTGAACCACATTAATGCTTTTCTTCTTCAACAAATGAGGACAGTCACTCTAAAGACAACATGATAATGTACACTCACTGTAAGGACAGTCACAAATGAGGACATCTCACAGTGACTGTCCCTTGTGTGATTGCCACTTGAATGTATTGCTATTCAGCCACATTAATGCTTTTCTTCTTCAACAAATGAGGATAGTCACTCTAAAGACAACATGATAATGTACACGGGCTGTAAGTGTACATTATCATGTTGTCTTTACAGTGACTGTCCTCCTTCAAGTGGCAATTACACAAGGGACAGTCACTGTAAAGGCAACATGATAATGTAGAGAAACGTTGTCATTTGTATTTTCAACAGTGCCGAGAGAGATTCCCTCCGCGAAATCACAGCTACAATTTCTGAGTACGTTGGGTTTATTTTTCTTTTGTCATTATTATGTAATCTGGTATTCAGCTGTTACAGAGCTAAAATACCCAGAAATGAGGACATATCTGTGTTGAATTTATTGTTAGCGGCTCTGGTTATTTAGAAGTTTAATTTTATTTGTTCATCTTTCAAGCACAAACGTTTTGTGGACCGTAACATCTTCATTGTTTCGGGTATGCAATGAAACAGCCGTAACTTGCAACTACCTTCACGGTACTTGTGTACATTATCATGTTGTCTTTACAGTGACTGTCCTCATTCAAGTGGCAATTACACAAGGGACAGTCACTGTGAGATGTCCTCATTTGTAACAAGGACAGTCACACATGAGGACATCTCACAGTGACTATCCCTTGTGTAATTGCCACTTGAATGTATTGCTATTCAACCACATTTATGGGCCCGTTTGGACCCCAGCACACAGTAGCATCTACAGAGAAGAATATCCCAGGTGTAACAAGTTGTAAGAATATACCAACAGTTCTAAGAAGTTCCCTAGCACATAGTAGCATCTACAGAGAAGAATATACAACATGAGGGCAGCCACTGTAAAGACAACATGATAATGTACACTCATTGTATGTGTACATTATCATGTTGTCTTTACAGTGACTGTCCTCATTCAAGTGGCAATTACAGAAGGGACAGTCATTGTGAGATGTCCTCATTTGTGACAAGGATAGTCACACATGAGGACATCTCACAGTGATCGATTGTCCCTTGTGTAATTGCCACTTGAATGTATTGCTATTGAACCACATTAATGCTTTTCTTCTTCAACAAATGAGGACAGTCACTCTAAAGACAACATGATAATGTACACTCATTGTAAGGACAGTCACAAATGAGGACATCTCACAGTGACTGTCCCTTGTGTAATTGCCACTTGAATTACACAAGGGACAGTCATTGTGAGATGTCCTCATTTGTGACAAGGATAGCCACACATGAGGACATCTCATAGTGATCGATTGTCCCTTGTGTAATTGCCACTTGAATGTATTGCTATTGAACCACATTAATGCTTTTCTTCTTCAACAAATGAGGACAGTCACTCTAAAGACAACATGATAATGTACACTCATAGTAACGACAGTCACAAATGAGGACATCTCACAGTGACTGTCCCTTGTGTAATTGCCACTTGAATTACACAAGGGACAGTCATTGTGAGATGTCCTCATTTGTGACAAGGATAGTCACACATGAGGACATCTCACAGTGATCGATTGTCCCTTGTGTAATTGCCACTTGAATGTATTGCTATTGAACCACATTAATGCTTTTCTTCTTCAACAAATGAGGACAGTCACTCTAAAGACAACATGATAATGTACACTCACTGTAAGGACAGTCACAAATGAGGACATCTCACAGTGACTGTCCCTTGTGTGATTGCCACTTGAATGTATTGCTATTCAGCCACATTAATGCTTTTCTTCTTCAACAAATGAGGATAGTCACTCTAAAGACAACATGATAATGTACACGGGCTGTAAGTGTACATTATCATGTTGTCTTTACAGTGACTGTCCTCCTTCAAGTGGCAATTACACAAGGGACAGTCACTGTAAAGGCAACATGATAATGTAGAGAAACGTTGTCATTTGTATTTTCAACAGTGCCGAGAGAGATTCCCTCCGTGAAATCACAGCTACAATTTCTGAGTACGTTGGGTTTATTTTTCTTTTGTCATTATTATGTAATCTGGTATTCAGCTGTTACAGAGCTAAAATACCCAGAAATGAGGACATATCTGTGTTGAATTTATTGTTAGCGGCTCTGGTTATTTAGAAGTTTAATTTTATTTGTTCATCTTTCAAGCACAAACATTTTGTGGACCGTAACATCTTCATTGTTTCGGGTATGCAATGAAATAGCCGTAACTTGCAACTACCTTCACGGTACTTGTGTACATTATCATGTTGTCTTTACAGTGACTGTCCTCATTCAAGTGGCAATTACACAAGGGACAGTCACTGTGAGATGTCCTCATTTGTAACAAGGACAGTCACACATGAGGACATCTCACAGTGACTGTCCCTTGTGTAATTGCCACTTGAATGTATTGCTATTCAACCACATTTATGGGCCCGTTTGGACCCCAGCACACAGTAGCATCTACAGAGAAGAATATCCCAGGTGTAACAAGTTGTAAGAATATACCAACAGTTCTAAGAAGTTCCCTAGCACATAGTAGCATCTACAGAGAAGAATATACAACATGAGGGCAGCCACTGTAAAGACAACATGATAATGTACACTCATTGTATCTGTACATTATCATGTTGTCTTTACAGTGACTGTCCTCATTCAAGTGGCAATTACAGAAGGGACAGTCATTGTGAGATGTCCTCATTTGTGACAAGGAGAGTCACACATGAGGACATCTCACAGTGATCGATTGTCCCTTGTGTAATTGCCACTTGAATGTATTGCTATTGAACCACATTAATGCTTTTCTTCTTCAACAAATGAGGACAGTCACTCTAAAGACAACATGATAATGTACACTCATTGTAAGGACAGTCACAAATGAGGACATCTCACAGTGACTGTCCCTTGTGTAATTGCCACTTGAATTACACAAGGGACAGTCATTGTGAGATGTCCTCATTTGTGACAAGGATAGCCACACATGAGGACATCTCACAGTGATCGATTGTCCCTTGTGTAATTGCCACTTGAATGTATTGCTATTGAACCACATTAATGCTTTTCTTCTTCAACAAATGAGGACAGTCACTCTAAAGACAACATGATAATGTACACTCATTGTAAGGACAGTCACAAATGAGGACATCTCACAGTGACTGTCCCTTGTGTAATTGCCACTTGAATTACACAAGGGACAGTCATTGTGAGATGTCCTCATTTGTGACAAGGATAGTCACACATGAGGACATCTCACAGTGATCGATTGTCCCTTGTGTAATTGCCACTTGAATGTATTGCTATTGAACCACATTAATGCTTTTCTTCTTCAACAAATGAGGACAGTCACTCTAAAGACAACATGATAATGTACACTCACTGTAAGGACAGTCACAAATGAGGACATCTCACAGTGACTGTCCCTTGTGTGATTGCCACTTGAATGTATTGCTATTCAGCCACATTAATGCTTTTCTTCTTCAACAAATGAGGATAGTCACTCTAAAGACAACATGATAATGTACATGGGCTGTAAGTGTACATTATCATGTTGTCTTTACAGTGACTGTCCTCCTTCAAGTGGCAATTACACAAGGGACAGTCACTGTAAAGGCAACATGATAATGTAGAGAAACGTTGTCATTTTTATTTTCAACAGTGCCGAGAGAGATTCCCTCCGCGAAATCACAACTACAATTTCTGAGTACGTTGGGTTTATTTTTCTTTTGTCATTATTATGTAATCTGGTATTCAGCTGTTACAGAGCTAAAATACCCAGAAATGAGGACATATCTGTGTTGAATTTATTGTTAGCAGCTCTGGTTATTTAGAAGTTTAATTTTATTTGTTCATCTTTCAAGCACAAACATTTTGTGGACCGTAACATCTTCATTGTTTCGGGTATGCAATGAAACAGCCGTAACTTGCAACTACCTTCACGGTACTTGTGTACATTATCATGTTGTCTTTACAGTGACTGTCCTCATTCAAGTGGCAATTACACAAGGGACAGTCACTGTGAGATGTCCTCATTTGTGACAAGGACAGTCACACATGAGGACATCTCACAGTGACTGTCCCTTGTGTAATTGCCACTTGAATGTATTGCTATTCAACCACATTTATGGGCCCGTTTGGACCCCAGCACACAGTAGCATCTACAGAGAAGAATATCCCAGGTGTAACAAGTTGTAAGAATATACCAACAGTTCTAAGAAGTTCCCTAGCACATAGTAGCATCTACAGAGAAGAATATACAACATGAGGGCAGCCACTGTAAAGACAACATGATAATGTACACTCATTGTATGTGTACATTATCATGTTGTCTTTACAGTGACTGTCCTCATTCAAGTGGAAATTACACAAGGGACAGTCACTGTGAGATGTCCTCATTTGTGACAAGGACAGTCACACATGAGGACATCTCACAGTGATCGATTGTCCCTTGTGTAATTGCCACTTGAATGTATTGCTATTGAACCACATTAATGCTTTTCTTCTTCAACAAATGAGGACAGTCACTCTAAAGACAACATGATAATGTACACTCATTGTAAGGACAGTCACAAATGAGGACATCTCACAGTGACTGTCCCTTGTGTAATTGCCACTTGAATTACACAAGGGACAGTCATTGTGAGATGTCCTCATTTGTGACAAGGATAGCCACACATGAGGACATCTCATAGTGATCGATTGTCCCTTGTGTAATTGCCACTTGAATGTATTGCTATTGAACCACATTAATGCTTTTCTTCTTCAACAAATGAGGACAGTCACTCTAAAGACAACATGATAATGTACACTCATTGTAAGGACAGTCACAAATGAGGACATCTCACAGTGACTGTCCCTTGTGTAATTGCCACTTGAATTACACAAGGGACAGTCATTGTGAGATGTCCTCATTTGTGACAAGGATAGTCACACATGAGGACATCTCACAGTGATCGATTGTCCCTTGTGTAATTGCCACTTGAATGTATTGCTATTGAACCACATTAATGCTTTTCTTCTTCAACAAATGAGGACAGTCACTCTAAAGACAACATGATAATGTACACTCACTGTAAGGACAGTAACAAATGAGGACATCTCACAGTGACTGTCCCTTGTGTGATTGCCACTTGAATGTATTGCTATTCAGCCACATTAATGCTTTTCTTCTTCAACAAATGAGGATAGTCACTCTAAAGACAACATGATAATGTACACGGGCTGTAAGTGTACATTATCATGTTGTCTTTACAGTGACTGTCCTCCTTCAAGTGGCAATTACACAAGGGACAGTCACTGTAAAGGCAACATGATAATGTAGAGAAACGTTGTCATTTGTATTTTCAACAGTGCCGAGAGAGATTCCCTCCGCGAAATCACAGCTACAATTTCTGAGTACGTTGGGTTTATTTTTCTTTTGTCATTATTATGTAATCTAGTATTCAGCTGTTACAGAGCTAAAATACCCAGAAATGAGGACATATCTGTGTTGAATTTATTGTTAGCAGCTCTGGTTATTTAGAAGTTTAATTTTATTTGTTCATCTTTCAAGCACAAACGTTTTGTGGACCGTAACATCTTCATTGTTTCGGGTATGCAATGAAACAGCCGTAACTTGCAACTACCTTCACGGTACTTGTGTACATTATCATGTTGTCTTTACAGTGACTGTCCTCATTCAAGTGGCAATTACACAAGGGACAGTCACTGTGAGATGTCCTCATTTGTGACAAGGACAGTCACACATGAGGACATCTCACAGTGACTGTCCCTTGTGTAATTGCCACTTGAATGTATTGCTATTCAACCACATTTATGGGCCCGTTTGGACCCCAGCACACAGTAGCATCTACAGAGAAGAATATCCCAGGTGTAACAAGTTGTAAGAATATACCAACAGTTCTAAGAAGTTCCCTAGCACATAGTAGCATCTACAGAGAAGAATATACAACATGAGGGCAGCCACTGTAAAGACAACATGATAATGTACACTCATTGTATGTGTACATTATCATGTTGTCTTTACAGTGACTGTCCTCATTCAAGTGGAAATTACACAAGGGACAGTCACTGTGAGATGTCCTCATTTGTGACAAGGACAGTCACACATGAGGACATCTCACAGTGATCGATTGTCCCTTGTGTAATTGCCACTTGAATGTATTGCTATTGAACCACATTAATGCTTTTCTTCTTCAACAAATGAGGACAGTCACTCTAAAGACAACATGATAATGTACACTCATTGTAAGGACAGTCACAAATGAGGACATCTCACAGTGACTGTCCCTTGTGTAATTGCCACTTGAATTACACAAGGGACAGTCATTGTGAGATGTCCTCATTTGTGACAAGGATAGCCACACATGAGGACATCTCATAGTGATCGATTGTCCCTTGTGTAATTGCCACTTGAATGTATTGCTATTGAACCACATTAATGCTTTTCTTCTTCAACAAATGAGGACAGTCACTCTAAAGACAACATGATAATGTACACTCATTGTAAGGACAGTCACAAATGAGGACATCTCACAGTGACTGTCCCTTGTGTAATTGCCACTTGAATTACACAAGGGACAGTCATTGTGAGATGTCCTCATTTGTGACAAGGATAGTCACACATGAGGACATCTCACAGTGATCGATTGTCCCTTGTGTAATTGCCACTTGAATGTATTGCTATTGAACCACATTAATGCTTTTCTTCTTCAACAAATGAGGACAGTCACTCTAAAGACAACATGATAATGTACACTCACTGTAAGGACAGTAACAAATGAGGACATCTCACAGTGACTGTCCCTTGTGTGATTGCCACTTGAATGTATTGCTATTCAGCCACATTAATGCTTTTCTTCTTCAACAAATGAGGATAGTCACTCTAAAGACAACATGATAATGTACACGGGCTGTAAGTGTACATTATCATGTTGTCTTTACAGTGACTGTCCTCCTTCAAGTGGCAATTACACAAGGGACAGTTACTGTAAAGGCAACATGATAATGTAGAGAAACGTTGTCATTTGTATTTTCAACAGTGCCGAGAGAGATTCCCTCCGCGAAATCACAGCTACAATTTCTGAGTACGTTGGGTTTATTTTTCTTTTTCATTATTATGTAATCTAGTATTCAGCTGTTACAGAGCTAAAATACCCAGAAATGAGGACATATCTGTGTTGAATTTATTGTTAGCGGCTTTGGTTATTTAGAAGTTTAATTTTATTTGTTCATCTTTCAAGCACAAACGTTTTGTGGACCGTAACATCTTCATTGTTTCGGGTATGCAATGAAACAGCCGTAACTTGCAACTACCTTCACGGTACTTGTGTACATTATCATGTTGTCTTTACAGTGACTGTCCTCATTCAAGTGGCAATTACACAAGGGACAGTCACTGTGAGATGTCCTCATTTGTGACAAGGACAGTCACACATGAGGACATCTCACAGTGACTGTCCCTTGTGTAATTGCCACTTGAATGTATTGCTATTCAACCACATTTATGGGCCCGTTTGGACCCCAGCACACAGTAGCATCTACAGAGAAGAATATCCCAGGTGTAACAAGTTGTAAGAATATACCAACAGTTCTAAGAAGTTCCCTAGCACATAGTAGCATCTACAGAGAAGAATATACAACATGAGGGCAGCCACTGTAAAGACAACATGATAATGTACACTCATTGTATGTGTACATTATCATGTTGTCTTTACAGTGACTGTCCTCATTCAAGTTGAAATTACACAAGGGACAGTCACTGTGAGATGTCCTCATTTGTGACAAGGACAGGCACACATGAGGACATCTCATAGTGACTGTCCCTTGTTTAATTGCCACTTGAATGTATTGCTATTCAACCACATTTATGGGCCCGTTTGGACCGTGGCACATAGTAGCATCTACAGAGAAGAATATCCCAGGTGTAACAAGTTGTAAGAATATACCAACAGTTCTAAGAAGTTCCCTAGCACATAGTAGCATCTACAGAGAAGAATATGGGTCAACGAGGTTGACTTCAAAGCCATGCAATCTAATGGTAATAGTAATATCATAATTTGACATACTATCAGAAATACTTCCTAAATAGACTATTCAATCTTATAAGAGATGGATTCATGAGAACTATTATTTATGAAATATGAGTCAATGACTTTAATTAAAAAAATTACACAATCTAATTCTTGTAAAAATATCAAAATTTGACACATTGAAAATACCTTCCAAAAGTATCGTTAATTGATTAATATGAATCACTACTCATGAAATATAATTTTATAAACCTAATCTAAAAACTACACAATAAAAATCTTAATAGCAATATTGTAAGAAACTATTCCCAAAAGCAAGCCTAATAAAATTTGATGAAAATAATTTTTGTTTCACTCAACTTTGACATTCACAACTTCCTCTTTTATTATAATAAGAAAAAAAATGTCTTTTTAGATATACCTCATGAACCATACTCGAATAATCTATCATTTTTCTTCTCAAAAACATATTTGCAGAGCCTGCTTCTTTTACTTGTTTGTACTTTTATCTCTCTGATGGAAAGGGTTCCTTCAGGACACATTTTTCCAAGTTCACTGCTTGAGATATTTGAGGAGGTTTCCCCTGCTTGAGTATCCATCCAACCCATATTCGAGTAGTTCTACAATTGCACAGTCTAAATTAATAATACTGACAATTGAATGACGAATGATGATACATAGAATTGATATAAACTAATCCTAAAAACACTAAAACATTATTAATATATTTATATTTCATAAATAAAATTGATATAAAAGATTTGGAAAGATACATTAAAAAATAGAAAAACAGTAATTTATAATAGAAGGAAACTTAAATTGCTATTTAAAAAAAAAACAAGAGTCTTAAATCTTATCATTTTGTTTCATTATCATCCATAAGTACACACCTCTAGCATAATAATTATATTTTACCACCCATAAAATGAAAAAAAGATTTTCACAAGAGAAATTGAAGCTAGATTATAAAAATGAACCATCTTATTGGAAACTGGAACTGTTATCATACCCAAAAGGACTACAAAATTTCACCTTATCATACCCAGATTGTTGCTTTGCCTGGCGGAGGGAAATTTGATCAGTAAAATTGACACAGAGTATGTTGTCTCCATTGTCATGCTGGATAACAAAACACCAACTTTAATGGGCATGTATTGTCCCTTGTGTAATTGCCACTTGAATGCATTGCTATTTGATGCAGGGGCATCCCTAATGCAAGCCAAAGACACCATGATTGAAGGAAGTTGCCATGAAGCCAAGGAGTCAAATCCTATCAATTGGAACATAAGATTTTCACCTTGGAGCTTTGAAGGATTGACTGGTGAAAGGTCCTTTTGATTGACAAATCAGAGTCTTTTTGAATGACAAATCAGAGTCTTTTTGAATGACAATAAATTAGAATAGGAGTTTTAGATGTTTTCTTGGTTTGTAATAAATATTAAGGATTGATTTTATCTCCTTATAAACATCCACTTGTTGGACACAAGACCCCTTGGTGACTTATAAACCTTGGGCATCTTTTGAGTCCTTGGATGAAATGAGCATAGTAAGTGTTTATTAGGTGTCTTTTAGATGTTGTTAAGAAGTTTGAAGGTCCAAAATAACTTTAATAAGGTTCCTAAAGTTTCACAACACATTTTTAACCTTCTCGGCAAAGTTGTTTGCAAAGTTGTAATGCAACTTTAAAAGTTGCTTAGCAAAGTTGACATTTGTTGGATAAACTGTTCTAACCACCTAGATGGTTGAACCAACGTTTGGAGAGCCTATTTTAGGCTTCAAATGGTCGAAGACAGACAGAGAACCAGTATTGTAATCATTTTGCTTTCATAAAAAATAAAAATAACCCTGTTTTAGTGCATTTCTGGTGAAAAACGAACTCTGTACGCCTGTACGGATGGTGGTTGGATGATAAAATTTGCCTGGAAGTTGTAATAGTGACATCTGATGCTTTGGAAGTTGGTTTGATTGATTCTCTTTGTTTTATATCTAAGTTATTTCAAATTTTTTGTGCATTGTTTACAAACCCTCATTTTCAGGGTTTGACTGATGTAAAGACCTTAACTCACGTTTCAACCATTGGAATTCCTTCTTCCTTGGTGGAATGAGAGTTAAGGATGTATATTTGTATATTCTAAAAGCCCTGACTACTCTGCATCACTATTGAACCACATTAATGCTTTTTTCCTTCAACAAATGAGGACAGTCACTGTAAAGACAACATGATAATGTACACTCACTGTAAGGATAGTCACAAATGAGGAAATCTCAGAGTGATTATCCCTTGTGTAATTGCTGCTTGAATACATTTCTATTGAACCACATTAATGCTTTTTTCCTTCAAGTGGCAATTACACAAGGGACAGTCACTGTGAGATGTCCTCATTTGTGACAAGGATAGTCACACATGAGGACATCTCACAGTGACTGTCCCTTGTGTAATTGCCACTTGAATGTATTGCTATTCAACCACATTTATGGGCCTATTTGGACCACGGCACACAATAGCATCTACAGAGAAGAATATCCCAGGTGTAACAAGTTGTAAGAATATACCAACAGTTCTAAGAAGTTCCCTAGCACATAGTAGCATCTACAGAGAAGAATATACAACATGAGGGCAGCCACTGTAAAGACAACATGATAATGTACACTCATTGTATGTGTACATTATCATGTTGTCTTTACAAGGATATTCATTTGTGACAAGGATAGTCACACATGAGGACATCTCACAGTGATCGATTGTCCCTTGTGTAATTGCCACTTGAATGTATTGCTATTGAACCACATTAATGCTTTTCTTCTTCAACAAATGAGGACAGTCACTCTAAAGACAACATGATAATGTACACTCACTGTAAGGACAGTCACAAATGAGGACATCTCACAGTGACTGTCCCTTGTGTGATTGCCACTTGAATGTATTGCTATTCATCCACATTAATGCTTTTCTTCTTCAACAAATGAGGATAGTCACTCTAAAGACACAATGATAATGTACACGGGCTGTAAGTGTACATTATCATGTTGTCTTTACAGTGACTGTCCTCCTTCAAGTGGCAATTACACAAGGGATTTGTGTTTTCATTTGTGTTTTCAACAGCGCCGTAACCCTCCGCGAAATCACATCGGGATATAAGGGCAAAACAAACAAGAACGTTGTCATTTGTATTTTCAACAGCGCCGAGAGAGATAAACAAACTTAAAACTCAGACTTAAGAAAGATGAAGGCAATGCTTCAAAAGGCCGATGCCCTAAATACGAGAAAACACAATACCACCATTAAACGATGCCCTAGTCACCGTATCAATGCTGCCAGCTCCATACCAGTATGCTGACTGCTCACTTTCATCCTGTGATAAAGGTAACTTCATTAATCATACTTGAAATGGCAGCATACGAACTAAAGCTGATGAACATTTATAAACTAAAAGTTTAAAACTACAGATTACAAATGTAGTAGTTTCATACGAAAAGAACTTGATGTCTGAAATTTACCATTAGAAGTATCCAAAGGAATACCACAGTACTGTTGAACTTGGAGAATCGGAGATGATCTACACAGCAAGGTTCAACAGCTGTAAGGACTGTTACACCATCTTTAGCATTTGAATACATTTTCTCCTTGGCTTCTGGTGGATCCTCAAAGACCCCCAATGACGTTTTCCCTACAATTATCAATTGTTTGTCAGTATGAGATATTAATAAATAAACATTAATCACAATATTAGGCAAACAATGTTCTTGATGTCTGAATCTAAATCACAGAAAGCTCTAATAAAGCAGTTCTCAGTTTCACATTAAACTAAGTTTCAATTTCAAATGGTTATAATAATTTTTGCAAGTTATAAGTAGCTGGTTACAGTATATGACATAAAAAGAAAAAAAATCATTTCTATTCTTTTCTTCTTTTTCTCTTTCAACGAAGCTTTTGCACCACACAAATGCATACCAAGAATTTCTCAGGAGGTTTCAAGACCATTGCATACCAAACTTCTTCTCTGTAGATGCTACTGTGTGTCGTGGTCCAAACGGGTCCAAATAGACCTAGTGACTCTAGTAGGTCTCCAAAACCTATTCTGCAGCAATAACTCTTCAATTTGACAAAGGACCTTATGAACTTATATGTTTTTTGAGTACCCTTTTTGATGTTCTAACAATCCTCCAACTCCCAGACCTTGACTCCACTCCAGCATATCAATGTCCTTATTGAGTCCGCAGACCTAATGCATGCCTTTGGGTGTGGGTTCCAAAACAAGGCATTGAAAATGGGTGCATGAAACCAAGATCAGAGTTTGAAGATGTCCACCATGCTCTAAAGATCTAGATTCAACAAGGTTTGAGGTCCTTTACTTGCCGCTACCCTCTGATCTTGCATAATCCATCAACTCCTAGTCAAGAACATTGAGATTCTTGACCTAGGGCTTGCTCTTGAAATTCTCTGGCTTAGTATCCTGTTCCAAAGCTTTTAAAATATGAAAATAAACCCCCTTAACTTGCATTTTACAAAGAACAGAGGATATCCTATGGTTTATTTGCAAGTTAAGGCCATTTGAATGCAATAACCCAAAAAATGAGGGTTTGACAAAACAACAGATAAGAAAAAGGAATAACTTTGATATAAGGTGTCTTGAATCTACCAAATAAACTCTCAAAGCATAAGATATAAATACTCTAACTTCCACATTGGTCTGCCCTCCCTTTCACATCCGTACACTATATAGTGCTTGAAGGAAATGCACAAAAAAGGCTCTGAAATAGTGGCTCTATCTGACAGAGAGTCCATGCTAGGCTTCATGACTAACCTAGAGCACATTCCTTGTTATGGAGGAAGTTTGAATGGTGAAGAACTTATGGAATGGATAGAGGACCTAGATAACCATTTTGACTACAAGTATCTTATTAATAACCATTTTGACTACAAGTATCTTATGGATAGAGGACCTTGATAACCATTTTGACTCATTTAGTATCTTATTGAGCTTCACTTTGTTTCGAGAATATAGTTTAATATTCTCTACTAAACAGGGCTCAATATAACTCCACCAACTTGTCAATAAGAGGCTCAATATATACATTCATATCTTTAACTTGATATTTACCTACTTGAATGAACAGTAACATTACATAATTATTGTGACCATTTTACTGTAAGATTTGTAAGTACATGTAAATTAATAACTATCAAATGATAAAATACCTGGAACAATCATTGCCAACATAATGTGCTCCCTCTTTATTGACATCCACGGAGGAATGTTATTGTTGATAACAAAAATAGGCCACACCGAGCAAACAGATCTCATCTCTCCAAATGGATTGACACCATCCGCTGCCAATGAAAGCCTGAGATTACGAGGTTCTTCTTTGAAGTGTTGCCACTTTTCCTCTATGTGCATAAATGCCGAACCATCCGCAGGGATTCGAATAATGTCATCTCGACTTCTATTGCGTGCATGGTAATCCATAAATTGTGCCAAGCTAGTACACCTGAATAATTGTCGCATCCGTGGAATAATGGGGATGTAACGAAGAACCTTGTGAGGCACCTTTTTTGTTATTCGATCTGTTCGATATCTACTCGTATGACATACAAGGCATTGTGTTGCAAATTCATGTTCTTTATAATATATAATATGATCATTGGGACAAGCATGTATTGCTTGATACTCCATTCCAATATCTTTCATAATAGCAGATAATTCTCGATATGAGCGAGGTAGAATATTTGATGGTGGTAACAAAAACTCACCTATCAATCTACAGCAAAAAATATAAGTTGTTAATATAAACAATATTAGTGGTACATTATTCACCCTTTGTTAACTATAAAGACATATATGACATACCTTAACATACGTGACATTGTTATGTTGGATAAACCATTCATAACCTTCAAGTTCAACAACAACAATACAGCAAAGAGAAGAGTTGTTTGGGAGTCTTTGTATAGGGGCTCGTATGCCTTCTCAAGTAGAGGTACATCAAGGCTATCATCATCATCATGATCAGATCCGCTTGGACTAAATGTGTCATGGATCAATGTATTTATACCATCATCTTCAATTGTGTTTTCTGGCGCATGATCATCATCTTCCATGGGATCATTATCTTCACCTTGGATATTCGCACCCCCATGTTCCTCCATATCATGTACTTCCCTGGGGAGATCAACCTATATAAAATTGATTAACATAAATAAACCATGATCTTCAACTCATCATCAAGTGATTTCATATGTATATAAATTGTTAAAATGATATAATGAACAACTTACCAGTGGATGATAGTCATGCCCCCCTTCAATGTGACCATTCTCCCTACAATGTCTCTTAACTGTTTTGATTAGCAATCTTCTACGGTTTAAGCCCTTACAAATTTTGCAGGGACAATAACATTTTCCATCACCTTTTCTTTTCAAGTTAGACCACAATCTAGCGATTGTCTCCCTATTTTGTTCTTCACTTATATTATCTGACATGATCGTTCTTCGCAGGAAGCAAAAATTGGGCTATGAAAACTTCGGTCTACAACTTTCAGTGACTAAGAAAAATTGTCATACACAAATCTTCTTAGACCTATCCTTTAATATTTTAAAAGTCTAGTTAAAATATACATTAGATTAAAAAATATACAATTTTCATGCCTGAGCGCGCGGCTACGACTAGTGCAATGGTCTTCTTGCTTAGCTCTAGAAGCTCTCTAGCAATCAAAACATATAAGCTACAAGGCCTAACAGCAATTTCAAAACATATAAGCTACAAGGCAAGACATATTACATGACATGGCAAAAGGATTAAAATATACATTAGATTAAAAAATATACAATTTTCAAACCTGAGCGCGCGGCTATAACTCGTGCAATGGTCTTCTTGCTTAGCTTTAGAAGCTCTCCAGCAATCAAAACATATAAGCTACAAGGCCTAATAGCAATTTCAAAACAAGGGTCATCAAAAGAACCAAAAACAATGTGTGCAAACAATACCTTGTGAAGTGGTATAGACAATTAGAAGATGCTACTATGTGCTAGGGAACTTCTTAGAACTGTTGGTATATTCTTACAACTTGTTACACCTGGGATATTCTTCTTTGTAGATGCTACTGTGTGCCGTGGTCCAAACGGGCCCATAAATGTGGTTGAATAGCAATACATTCAAGTGGCTTACACAAGGGACAGTCACTGTGAGATATCCTCATGTGTGACTGTCCTTGTCACAAATGAGGACATCTCACAGTGACTGTCCCTTGTGTAATTGCCACTTGAATGAGGTCAGTCACTGTAAAGACAACATGATAATGTACACATACAATGAGTGTACATTATCATGTTGTCTTTACAGTGGCTGCCCTCATGTTGTATATTCTTCTCTGTAGATGCTACTACATGCTAGGGAACTTCTTAGAACTGTTGGTATATTCTTACAACTTGTTACACCTGGGATATTCTTCTCTGTAGATGCTACTGTGTGCTGGGGTCCAAACGGGCCCATAAATGTGGTTGAATAGCAATACATTCAAGTGGCAATTACACAAGGGACAGTCACTGTGAGATGTCCTCATGTGTGACTGTCCTTGTCACAAATGAGGACATCTCACAGTGACTGTCCCTTGTGTAATTAAGTATTGTGGGGAAGCATTCTAAATAACCAAAGCCGCTAAAAATAAATTCAACACAGATATGTCCTCATTTCTGGGTATTTTAGCTTTCTAACAGCTGAATACCAGATTAAATAATAATGACAAAAGAAAAATAAACCCAACGTACTCAGAAATTGTAGCTGTGATTTTGCGGA
The DNA here is from genome assembly GCA_027943335.1 of Chamaecyparis obtusa. Classification (NCBI taxonomy): domain Eukaryota; kingdom Viridiplantae; phylum Streptophyta; class Pinopsida; order Cupressales; family Cupressaceae; genus Chamaecyparis; species Chamaecyparis obtusa. The sequence continues at coordinate 1,221,142 of BSBK01007636.1, read as the reverse complement.
GGGAATCTCTCTCGGCGCTGTTGAAAACACAAATGACAACCCGCTTGATTTCGCGGAGGGAATCTCTCTCGGTGCTGTTCAAAACACAAATGACAACCCGCTTTGTTCAAAACACAAATGATAACCCGCTTGATTTCGCGGAGGGAATCTCTCTCGGCGCTGTTGAAAACACAAATGACAACGTTCCTTTTTTTTTTTGCACTTATATCCCGACCAACATAAGGTCCATTTGTAATACAACATGATAATGTACACTTACAGTGAGTGTACATTATCATGTTGTCCTTAGAGTGACTATCCTCATTTGTTGAAGAAGAAAAGCATTAATGTGGCTGAATAGCAATACATTCAAGTGGCAATTACACAAGGGACAGTCACTATGAGATGTCCTCATTTGTGACTGTCCTTACAGTGAGTGTACATTATCATGGTGTCTTTAGAGTGACTGTCCTCATTTGTTGAAGAAGAAAAGCATTAATGTGGTTGAATAGCAATACATTCAAGTGGCAATTACACAAGGGACAATCACTGTGAGATGTCCTCATGTGTGACTGTCCTTGTCACAAATGAGGACATCTCACAATGACTGTCCCTTGTGTAATTCAAGTGGCAATTACACAAGGGACAGTCACTGTGAGATGTCCTCATTTGTGACTGTCCTTACAATGAGTGTACATTATCATGTTGTCTTTAGAGTGACTGTCCTCATTTGTTGAAGAAGAAAAGCATTAATGTGGTTCAATAGCAATACATTCAAGTGGCAATTACACAAGGGACAATGTCATGAGCCGTGACATATTGAACTTAGTATAATAATAAAATGATTAGATGATATATAATAATCTATTATTAACGGTATATAACAATAATATATAATTATTATCAAAAGATAATAATAATATATAGTTAGCATAATAAGTAATATGTTAATTAAATAATATTAAAATATTAATAAATAATATAATTATGATTATAATTATAATATAAATTAATAATAAATAATTATTAATAAATTATATATATTATATTATAATAATATATTAAGTAATAATATTAAATCAATTATTGATATAATAATTTTAATATATAAATAATATTAATAAACCTCTCAATATAAAACAATATGTTATCACTATAATAATATTTATTATAATATTATTAATATTACTAACATCATTAATTATAATATTTAATAATAACAATAACATTAATAATAATAATAATAATAATAACGTTTAAAGCAATATCGAATATCTGTAATCGATATACATCTACATTAAACATCTGCATTATCTATCACGATGAGGAATGAAGAAGTGATACAACAATCACTAGTCATTACACATCGATACCATGAGAGGATGATTAATGAACCAAATACTATGAAGTCAAGATCAACATGATATGAATAAGGGATAGGTCGCTATGTGTTTCAGAAGATGTATTGATAAGCAAGAAGGATAACCATTCATATATTATAAATAATCATTAATTGCACAAGTTTAGACAATGACATATCCGATAAAGCAATATCAAACATGAAGACCCGCTAGCAAATATGCACCATCACTTCCTATGTTATCATGACAATAACATAAACTAGATTGAATTCTACTATCTATATCAATAGACACCACATAGGAGGATATCGACTAAAGGATTGAAAGATTATCGATTGTCTGAGATAAACCACATCTTGTAGAAACACAAAAGCATCAGTGATTATATCACAAGCTATTGATGAATGAGGCATCAGTCATGGATAATAAGTACAATGTATCCTTAAGTATTAACAGGAATGGAAGTCAATTTGAAGATCAAACTCCATTACCAGCAATCAACCAATAAATGGACAATTATCAGAAAATGATATCGACTTATATCAGAGTAGAAAGATTGGATATCATCATAACAATATGGGATAAGGCAAGAGTTAATATCGATTGACTAAATACTAATGATAGTTAGACCAAACTAATACAAACACAATGGATGTTAACTACTGGTTGCACTACCAATTAGGGAAGATTACCTTCATAAAAAGATTTGATATTGAGTCAATCTGGGAGTTATCTATGATCAGAAAATAATGAAATAATATTATGTGAACTGTCGGATTATGGAAAGGTGTGATTAACAAAGGGACATGGAGGAAGAAACAAGACACGTCTCATTCATAGCATCTCTTCATTTGTTAAAGACAATATAAGAATGCATTCTCGTCAGTCACTCAAGGCATCATTAGAACTTTATTTACTTATCCATATTTGGATATACTCAATAGAGCATCTGCCTTTGGTAGTTTGGTTTCAAGTTTATCATTGCAGATCAGAGACAACACCATGATTGCACAGATAGAAAGGATAGTCAGAAACAGCATCAATATTTGAAGTTGCAAGCATATAATTCAGAATCTGAAATAGCAACATATCACTCATAGCGATATTACACATTTGCATAATTACATCATCATATCAGACACAGCAAATACATTGCTGTAAGCAATACTTATTGATTGTATATCAATATTGTTTATATCAGACATACCATCATTATACTATCACTATAAGTGATAGGAAACATCATATTCATAGCATATTTCATATCATTATATCCGACAGTGCTATTAAACATATTGGTATCAATATCATCCTGCACACATATTGTGATTGAATCTGAAATAGCGGTTGATATCTTAAGTAACCTCCATTACTTAGTTTAATTGTAAGTATCTGATAGAGTAAGTCTGAGAAGTGGAGTAATTGTTCCTGTTTTCCAAGTTAGCCAAAAAGGGGACATTACAGACAATCACTGTGAGATGTCCTCATGTGTGACTGTCCTTGTCACAAATGAGGACATCTCACAATGACTGTCCCTTGTGTAATTCAAGCGGCAATTACACAAGGGACAGTCACTGTGACATGTCCTCATTTGTGACTGTCCTTACAGTGAGTGTACATTATCATGTTGTCTTTAGAGTGACTGTCCTCATTTGTTGAAGAAAAAAAGCATTAATGTGGTTCAATAGCAATACATTCAAGTGACAATTACACAAGGGACAATCACTGTGAGATGTCCTCATGTGTGACTATCCTTGTCACAAATGAGGACATCTCACAATGACTGTCCCTTATGTAATTCAAGCGGAAATTACACAAGGGACAGTCACTGTGAGATGTCCTCATTTGTGACCGTCCTTACAGTGAGTGTACATTATCATGTTGTCTTTAGAGTGACTGTCCTCATTTGTTGAAGAAGAAAAGCATTAATGTGGTTCAATAGCAATACATTCAAGTGGAAATTACACAAGGGACAATCACTGTGAGATGTCCTCATGTGTGACTGTCCTTGTCACAAATGAGGACATCTCACAATGACTGTCCCTTGTGTAATTCAAGCAGCAATTACACAAGGGACAGTCACTGTGAGATGTCCTCATTTGTGACTATCCTTACAGTGAGTGTACATTATCATGTTGTCTTTAGAGTGACTGTCCTCATTTGTTGAAGAAGAAAAGCATTAATGTGGTTCAATAGCAATACATTCAAGCGGCAATTACACAAGGGACAGTCACTGTGAGATGTCCTCATTTGTGACTGTCCTTACAGTGAGTGTACATTATCATGTTGTCTTTAGAGTGACTGTCCTCATTTGTTGAAGAAGAAAAGCATTAATGTGGTTCAATAGCAATACATTCAAGTGGAAATTACACAAGGGACAATCACTGTGAGATGTCCTCATGTGTGACTGTCCTTGTCACAAATGAGGACATCTCACAATGACTGTCCCTTGTGTAATTCAAGCAGCAATTACACAAGGGACAGTCACTGTGAGATGTCCTCATTTGTGACTATCCTTACAGTGAGTGTACATTATCATGTTGTCTTTAGAGTGACTGTCCTCATTTGTTGAAGAAGAAAAGCATTAATGTGGTTCAATAGCAATACATTCAAGTGGCAATTACACAAGGGACAATCGATCACTGTGAGATGTCCTCATGTGTGACCTTGGTGAAGGCAAGTGCCAATTTGTACCCAAGTTACCAATATTGTGGCAAAAGTGGGAATGAAGCATTTAGGGGTCAAATTGGGCAAAGAAGTGTAGAAGTGGCCTATGTGAGGTCTAAATAGCCTAACTAAGTCATGGTTAGGGTCTTATGGTGTTTGAACAATAAGTTTTGAACCAAAATCCCAAAGGTTGTAACAAGTTGTCAATGTTGTCATTCACAACATTGACAACATTTGTGCAAGGGAGCATTTTCGAGTAAGATGGTTATGTAACTATATGAAACCATTGAATTAGGCATTAGATCAACTATAAGAGGCCTCCATCGATCTGTGCAAAAGGTTGGGGGGAAAAACATTTGGAATTAAGAAGATTTGTAGAGTAACACGGTTTTAGTGAATTCTTGAGTTTTTTTGTTTCTTTGTTTTCAGTTGATTAATGGATTAGATAGCTCGCAGTGTCTATTGGAAAAGTTAGTACAAGTTGTTTTTTTATTCTGTGTTGTGTTTTTTTTGAGTTTTGAAGCATTCCAACTAGTTTGTTAATTCTTTTGTTAAGTACCCTATCATTGGTTTGAACCAGGCAGGTTGAACAAATGGAGTCTTAGCTCATCGTTCCATTGTCAATTTTGTACGGGCTCTTGGAATGGGTGAGGAGACTCCATGTACTATATGTTTGGAAGGAGGGGCCCTGGGAAGCTCATTTTCTATGTTTGCAATGATGTCCTAGGTGAGTCAGTTGAGCACAGTTAGGGATGACAAATCATTACAAGAAGATTACAACAAGTTGAATGCATTGGTTGCTTCAACTAAAATCTCATGGAGAGGTAGACACACATCTAAAGAAGCCCCAAGTCAAATTAGAAGATTGGGTGAGTTTCTTTGGCTGCTAAGAAAACAAACTCTTAGTCAGACTGTCCAAGTTGTGTCAAAATACTTGTTTTCAGGCATGGCTGTAGCAGTTGGTGTACAAAAAATCTAGGAGGAGAAGACCTTAGATATCTTGGAGTTCTCAATAAAGGGCATCTGAATCCTAAGCCCTTTAGGTGGCTTAATATAAACAAAAAGGCTTGACAAAGGCCTAATTGCTAGCAGCCTATTTTTGGGTGCAATTGGCATGGTTTGATGAACCGGATTGAAGTACTGATGAAAAGTATAGGTGAAGGAGTAATATTGAAACCAATAGAGGTCCTAGTGGCCAGCCTCTCCATTGAGTAAAGTTCTAGTTGAATGTGTTTCAATTTGTGAAGACAAGACTAGGAGTGTCCTAGTAGCTAGATTGGTATTGAGCAGAGTTCGTTGTATTTCTTGTTGGTGTGCACTAGTTGAAGGAGTGGGATCTTGGGTAGAGATACCTAAAGAGTGTAGGGATAGTTAAGTACCCTATCAAGTCAAAACATTGGCCTAAAGAGACCCTAGTGAAGGATAGGGAGTGAGCAAGACAAAGTGTTACATCAATTAACAAGATCATTTTTTGGTAATTGTGTACATTATCATGTTGTCTTTACAGTGACTATCCTCATTTTTTGAAGAAGAAAAGCATTAATGTGGTTCAATAGCAATACATTCAAGTGGAAATTACACAAGGGAATATCACTATGAGATGTCCTAAGTGTGACTATCCTTGTCACAAATGAGGACATCTCACAGTGACTGTCCCTTGTGTAATTGCCACTTGAATGAGGATAGTCACTGTAAAGACAACATGATAATGTACACAAGTACCGTGAAGGTAGTCGCAAGTTAGGGCTGTTTCATTGCATACCCGAAACAATGAAGACATTACAGTCCACAAAATGTTTGTGCTTGAAAGATGAACAAATAAAATTAAACTTCTAAATAACCAAAGCCGCTAACAATAAATTCAACACAGATATGTCCTCATTTCTGGGTATTTTAGCTCTCTAACAGCTGAATACCAGATTACATAATAATGACAAAAGAAAAATAAACCCAACGTACTCAGAAATTGTAGCTGTGATTTCGCGGAGGGAATCTCTCTCGGCGCTGTTGAAAACACAAATGACAACGTTCTTGTTTTTTTTGCCCTTATATCCCGATGTGATTTCACGGAGGGTTACGGTGCTGTTGAAAACACAAATGACAACGTTCCTTTTTTTTTTTGCCCTTATATCCCAACAACATCGCAATTGCAAGTTAGGGCTGTTTCACTGCATACCCGAAACAATGAAGACGTTACGGTCCACAAAACGTTTGTGCTTGAAAGATGAACAAATAAAATTAAACTTCTAAATAACCAAAGCCGCTAACAATAAATTCAACATAGATATGTCCTCATTTCTGGGTATTTTAGCTCTCTAACAGCTGAATACCAGATTACATAATAATGACAAAAGAAAAATAAACCCAACGTACTCAGAAATTGTAGCTGTGATTTCGCGGAGGGTTACGGCGCTGTTGAAAACACAAATGACAACGTTCTTGTTTTTTTTGCCCTTATATCCCGATGTGATTTCGCGGAGGGTTACGGCGCTGTTGAAAACACAAATGACAACGTTCTTATTTTGTTTGCCCTTATATCCTGATGTGATTTCGCGGAGGGTTACGGCGCTGTTGAAAACACACATGACAACGTTCCTTTTTAATTTTGCGCTTATATCCCGACAACGTCGCAATTGCGACAGTGACAAATGTATTGTCGTCACAAATTGCGACGGTGTCAGGCTATATTTGAAAAAAAAAGAGCAAAACCGCATGACATTTGCCTGCCGTCGCAAATGGCCGTCGCAAATTCACCCCAAATGTATTAGTGGGAATTTCCCACTCATGTTCACTAGTATAAATCGCTTCTCTCATCTGTGAAAGGAGTAGACGACCAGCAGAACATTGTCGAAGAAGATTTGTCTCTTTACACTTACGATACAGTCATGCATGGCTTCAGCGCCAAGCTGACCCAGTCCGAGCTTGACATGCTGGAGGACAGGCCGGGTCACCTCTCATCGTTTCCCGATTCATTGGGAACCATGGATACCACACATTCTACGAAATTTCTTCAACTCAGCCCTGAAAATGGTATCTTGCCAGAAGGTGATATCTAAAATATTTTTGAGTTTTGGTGAATATCATGAAACTTGATATTCTTGGTCAGACCATATCTCTGATATCATATTGAGGTGATATCTAAAACATTTTTGAGTTATGGTGAATATCATGAGACTTGATATTCTTGGTCAGACCATATCTATGATATCTTATTGAGGTTATATCTAACATATTTGTTGAGTACCTGGTGGACATCATGAAACTTGATATTGGTAGGCCAGTAGTCAGAGTACATGGTGAATATCATGTGACTTGATATTCTATGGCTATTACACATAATATCATGAGATGATATTCTTATGAATCTATGAGTTATGGTGAATATCATGCGACTTGATATTCCTAGTCAGACCATATCTTTGATATCACAATAAATGATATCTTCTAATCCTAATCATGTGTTTAATCTTCCATGGCTAAGAGGGATTGTTGATGTTTTGTAGCTTCAGTCAGATAAACACTATGAGTCAATACTACTAAAGATATGTATATATATTTAGTATACATGAGATGTATATATATACTTAAATAATAAAAATATACTATTATTATGTCAATATTAGAGAAATTAATATAATACTTGAGATATTATATGTGTGTGTGTGTGTGTGTAATCATAATTGTCATTATATTAATTGCATAATAATGAATAGACATGTCCTGGTGAAGGGACATGTCTCTACTTGGCTCATTCTCAATATAAATGCAAGAGATTGTTGCATTTGGAAAATACATACAATCAAATAGTGCTATTACATTTGCAACGATCCTAAAAACCTTAACATTAACAATAATATATTATTAATACAAAAATATATATATTACTCATATAGATAAATGATATAATATAATACATAATATAATATAAAATAATTTATAATATAAATCAAATATATTATATTAATTATCTAAGTTACCGGTTTGAGTTCAGTTCGAAGTTCGGGTACGAAGAACTGGTTCGCAAGTTCGACAAAATTTTGAGAAGGGATTTGGGTTCAAGTTCGAAAATACATGTAAAATTTTTAAAATTATATATATACATATTTATGAAGCCTAGAAGCATGAGTAAAAATAAGAATGTCACATAGTATCATAAAAACAACATTTAAACAATAAAAACACCATAAACTTGTAATCATAGCATCATGAATCGTGATCATACCATCATATACTTCAAGTCATAGTTACACCACCCTAGGGGATGGGGGACGGGGGGACATAAGACATAAAGATGTAAAAGTATTGTGTTGAAGTATTGGTCCTTTTGTGTTGGATATAAATGTTAGATATTCATATAAGTTATATCTAACATGTATACGCAACACAAAAGGACCAATATCTAACATTTATATCTTTGTTGGTGGCTTTTTTCAAGTCCCCAAGTCCGGCAAATGAGGTTTAAGTGATTTTGGCCTATTGGGAAGTCATGTCTGTCTGGGATTTGGGTGAGAGCTAAGCTAAGTTTGTCATAGAGATGGGGTCAAAACCAATTGATTTATGATAAAAATGAGGTAAAACCCTTTGAGAATCATTTTGCCAGCTTCAGTTTGACCTTAGAAAGCCATGATGGATTGTGGGAGGTAACCCTGCTAAAGGCTTGCTAAATCCTAAAATTTGGCTAAGTCTGGAATTTTTTTAAAACCCCCAAAATCTAGAATTTGCATCTTAATTCCTATGAAGTTGAAACCTATCTCAAACATCCTGGAATGTATTTATACAAATATAACTTAAAGTGTAAGAAATTAAATAAATCAAACTCATACTTAAATGTTATATTTGTATAAATCATCCTGCTCATGAACAAAAAAAAAATTATCCTTTCATATCCACCTTTTAGGGTTCAAGATGTCAAAAATTTATAAAATTTGCAAAAAAATGTCACTAAAGTGACGTATATGCCCCGAAGTTCACCACAGTTCACCATGAGCTCATTTTTTGGTGAGCTGGTCTACCCAGGTCTGTTTGTCTAGGGCAGAAGTTCAAACTAGGCCCAAATTTTCAAACCCTGCCCGGACCCATAGGCGAACTGGACCCGGACCACATACCAGTTCATACTCGGGCTAGTTCAAAGGGGTCCAGGGTGAACCATGGTAACTTAGTTAATTATTATAACCTTAAAACAATAATAGATTATAATATAAATTATTATATCTAATATACTAGGGGCGGTCGAAGGTAACATACCAATATACCTAATTGTTATTCAATGTATACAAACTTCTATATGCCGACAAATGGAATCTTTTGAATTCCCTCCTCTAAGTGATAGATACACCACTATATAATTCCTACATGGACATTTGTTGTTGAGGTGTAAGTTTGATTTGACTGCTCATCACCTAAGTTTTCTCTTGGGAAACAGAAAAATCATCACTATTATGGTTCCTGTATTAATGAGCTCATATTTTGTATATCAACTGACACCCATATAGATGAAATGATCATATGTTAACCAACATATAGTAGTTTAGTTGAGAGAAAATTAACATATAGAGGGATTAAGAAAAACATAGATTAATGAAGAGTCATGAATCCTTGAGGATCAAAACTATTTGGTCCAAAAAGACACCCATTCGGTATGAAGATATGAAAAGATGGTATGTGATCAAAAGAGTTCATTCAGGAAATATTTTAATTATCAGTCAAAAATAAACATAGCAGCTAGGATACAATCATTAAAGGAACACTATTCAAAATATAGTCAGCATCCTAATTAGATATTTGGGTATATATATCACAAGAAATATATATAGAAATAGACATATCTTTCAGATCCATATAGGTTTATATTTGATTCATATATTATAGCACATCATCAAGGATCACACCGAAGTATTCAAGAGGATTGAGTGCTAACAATCTATCTATACATTAATATCAACATAACCTTGGGATATTGCATAGTATAAGATTCGGATATCACATTCATTACATATCAATGTAATCAGATACATTCTATGTATTAGTGATTCATTACAAATACAATCCATAAACATATCAGTGCTACAAGTAAGACTTATAGATTTAGTTTAAGCCTAGGAGTCATAATCATTTTACAATTTAATCAATAATCTAGCTTAGTGTTAAGAGAATTAACCTCACATTGGCAAGTATTTAATAGAAAGAAGTATCTTGTGAATTGAAGTTAAAAGTAAATAGTTATGTAACCTTAGGGAATTACAAGGGGGGACATTACATCCCTATGAGGCTTTACAAATCTAGAAAGGCTGGAAGGGGGGGCCTAAGCACCTGCTTGGTGCCACGTGCTGAAGAAAGCTCCAGGAAGAAAGAGGTGATAAGTTGATTGGGTTGTTGTCTCTAAGGGTGTTGATGCTGAAGAGAGTGGTCCCACAACCTCAAGGCTTCCTGAAGATAAAGAGCTAGGCACACTAGTCGATGAACCTGATGAAGGTGGATTCATGAGTGATGATTGATAAGTCATCCTTGAATGATGGGAATGATCTCTTTTATACTTTATTGGTGACAAGGTCACCACTTTTCATAAGACTTGAGTCGCCGCCCTCCATTGCTGCCCTTCGAGAGTAATAAATTTATTTTCCAATTGATCTCTCTTGTCTCCCCTCCTCAAATGAAACCTTCTTCCCTTTATATCTTCTAAAGGGAACAGTCACATCTCTTCATCATGTCTACCCCTTTGCAATGGTTTCAACCTTTCACAATTGCCAATTTTTGAGAGAGTCACAACCCTTCAAAACTTTTGGCTGAGTCACTTCCTTATTTTCTTCTCTAATATTAATTGTTTCTTGATTCAACTCTTCCATTTTCTCTTCCTTCATCTTCCCCTTTCAAATGAAGTTCTCCTCTCCCTTTTATATCTCATGTTTGAGGGAGTCACAACTTTTCATCTCATGCCTTTTGACCATTCATTAAACTTAATCAAATTTTAGTTATGATTTTTATAATTTAAATTTTATTACTCTTTTATATTTTAATTTTATTATTATTGTTTTATATTAAATCCAATTTCAAAAGGGGACATTACAAATAAAAAAATAAAAAAATAATTGCTCAACTCATTTGCATCTAAATACCTAATCCAAGAACATTGGAGACATAATCATTATATGTAGGATTGCAAGGTGAATATCACACTAAATCCTAACAATAGTAAGCAATTGTGTTCTTCTTTCCAAGACAGTTTTCTAAGTGATTGGTGCATAGTGAGTTGAGTGCAGAAGGCATGTCTAAGCAATTTGCATAGTTTGCACATGTTAGGATAATATTGTACCGAAAATCGGTGTCCTTGAAGACCTAGAGAAGGCAACAAACTTAGGGCTTTTTCCCACATCCGGTTCTTCATGGTAAATTCTATCATGTCATGCTCTGTTTTTGTGTTGTTTTCAGGTTCCATTGATATTCCATTCTTGCATGCAGTTATCTTGATTCTTTTAAGAAGCTTACAAATTCATTTGTAGCCACCTAATCACTATTTCCTGAAGTAAGTATTTGAAGTACATTTTCTTCACTCAAGAGAACTATAAGAAAAATAAGATCTCTGTCTGTGAAATTGTTAAAGAATACATCTATACTAATTACCAATCAACCTAAAAATAGATCAACACAAAATGGGGATATTTCAAAACCTGCTGAAGATGGGTGCGCTGGCGGTTAATGAATCCTTCATACTTTATATCTACTTCCACACACTCTTTCTCTTCTCTGGATAATAAGGAGTTTCCAAATCCATGCTTGTCCAAGAGTTTATACTGTATATGAGGACGTTTCAAGATACTTTCTAGAGTCATACTCTCTTTCACTAGTTGATTCGATTGTTCTGCAACTACATCTGCAATTTCAGAAGTTGCTGCAGAAGGCACAAAAAATAGTTAATTTGAATAAAATTAACCATGCATGAAAAAATGTTACACACTCAAATCTTTAAGTACTCAAAATAGCTCCTTAACCTGAAATCTTCTCAGTTTTTACACGGGTTTTCTCATGCAATATTCGAGCTTGCTTTTCTTCATAGTGTTTCCACATCCGATCATCAATTAAACCAATTTCCCGACCCAATGGAGTAAGTCGGGAATCAGCATTATCTGCTCGAAGTAGTAAACGGTGTTCTGAACGACTAATATGCAGCACAAAATTCATTAGAAAGAAAAAATAAGCTTAAGGCAAGCTGCCTAAACTTCAACATGATCACTTCAGTTTTTGAAACAAAATGGAAATGAACAAACCTATTTTCTTCTTAATTTCTTATTTTAATTTATATTTTGACTTTAGCAATTCAGAGTACAGATGCTTCAAAAGTTCACATTTCTTGAATTTTCCTAATCTGCAATTATGAGAATCTTGATCAAATACTAAAGCGGAACATTTGATGGATACTAAAGTATTATATGGTGGTGAGTAGTTATGTTATTCATGTTGATCCCATATCCAGGTCTAATAAAATATTTATTCTGGAAATACAGTGCCAACATAGAACCCTTCATCATTATATTTCGGTTATATTTGCAAGGAAACGATTTTCCCTCTTTAACAAACTATCAACTTCAACTGCAAATCCTCTAGCAAACCTAGAAACCAAACCTAAAAATGATATTTTAGCAGTCCAACACAAATCTCCAATATTAAGTACACTTACGAATCTTGTATGAATCCCCTATAGATTGGTTGTGAGGGCTTTTGTGCTTGAAAAACTGGTTCACTTCTAAAGATGGTGTTTAAGAAAATGAAATTGACAAATTCTCCTCTTTGTACACCTTTTGAAAATAATAAAATATAATTCATTTTTCGTGCCTAACGTGACTTTACAATTTATTTTATATTTTGGGCATCCATAAAAGTCATTTTAAATTTATCTATCAACTTTATAAAAAAATTATTAAATGCAAGTGCTAGAACTTTAGAGTCTAGACAACTTAATTTAGTTAAATAATTATTCTCTTTATTTTTCCAATTAGTCTATGGGAATTAAAATAGGCTATGGGTCTCTGGTTGATGCTTACACTTGCAAAGGAGAAATTACATCACATTTAGTTCAGTTTCTCTTTTTCTTCATAAAATGAATAAAGATAATTTAACACCACATTTTTTGTCATGTGGTGGTTTATTCCAGATTCTATACACATGTAGAATAATTTAATATATGAAAAAGTTAATTTTCTAATAAATACGTAGTGTAACACATCATCACCTTGTTAGCATACGATAAGGTTCCCGAAGGTCCTTTGTCACAAGATCATCAATCAACGTTCCAATATAACTACTTTCCCTCTCAAGTACAACAAGGGTTTTCCCAGAAGAAAACTTTGCAGCATTGATCCCTGCTATCAAGCCCTACAAATAACCCAGGTATTGTAGGTTAATTTGAAACATAAACATTGGCAACAATCAGGCACAGAAACAGGCGAAATAAACCATAACTTTGCATCTGTACTTCAATAACATGCTCTCAATTATTCAACTAGTAGTGTTTCCTTTCATATAGAATACAACCAAAGTATGCATGATATGGCTTAATTTTCTATTTCCCTTTGACATGACTGGAAGCACTCTAGTTTTTCTAAACATTATTACAAGTACAAAAAATAACAAGAATGCAAAGAAATTTCCTATTTTCCTCCTGATTCATAGAATGTATAAAAAAGATGCAAAAAGCATATGCTGCAAATTAGTATTTCACAGGACCTAGTTACCTGAGTTGCAGCTTCTTCATAGCCGATTGTCCCATTTATCTAGCCTGAAAAGAAGAGGCCATCTATTTTTTTTGGCATAAGAGTTCTATGGCATTGATATGCAGGTAAATAGTCATATTCTACAGCAGATGCAGGCCGCAACATCACACAGTTTTCAAGACTAGGCAAAGTTCTCAATAATGACAGTTGAAGTCTCTCTGGCAAGCCTGTGGAGAAACCATGTTTATGAAGAAAAGAATGCTACTCAGAACATTCAAGATAATCAGATCAAACTATTTCCATGATTTATGCCACTTATTAATTGCTCAGATAAATTTACCTTATTTTTACAATAGTCAATTCATGGTGAAATTTTCTACATGTGAACTATCTTTTCCTATGTTCCTTAAAATCATTTAAATTGCCCAATCTTTTCTACATAAAGACAAACACAGATTGAGAAATGGTATTGGATGTAAAAATTTAGAAGATATAAAGGTTGGTTTCCCAGGTCATGCAATACAACAATAGGATGAAGTAAACTAACTGTGAAATTTACCTTATTTTTACAATAGTCAGTTCATGGTGAAATTTTCTACATGTGAACTATCTTTTCCTATGCTCCTTAAAATCATTTAAATTGCCAAATCTTTTCTACATAAAGACAAACACAAATTGAGAAATGGTATTGGATGTAAAAATTTAGAACAGGATATAAAGGTTGGTTTCCCAGGTCATGCAATACAACAATAGGATGAAGTAAACTATCTGGCTGGTAAAATTTTATTTCAAAAAGATCCAAGAAAGATGAGAGAATACATATGATAATGTTGGCATTGAGTGATGGTAACTAGTAAGCCTTCTACTGGTACAAGTACAAGTGTTGTCATTGATTGGAAAAAGAGTATATAGACGTGTCATCTCTATAAAGTCTAAAGATCCAAGGAGATCTATATGAAGGAAGGATGGTTTGGTAGCTGGTGCCAACATATAAGAACCGGTCACTACACAAAGCATCAACAACCGGGTAAAGTAAACAATCAAGAAACAAAGGATTCCACCTTCAACCGTGGATCTGGCTACAACCGGTGTAGTCAAGTACAGAGCAAGCAACAACAAACTAGTGTCAACAACACAACCAAGGAAGGTGCAACTGGTAAGCCAAGGAAGAGATAGTAATTAGGTCAAAGACCCTTACCTGTTCACAGCATGAGGATCTCTACTGATCTAATAATGACTCCAGTATGAATCAAGGAAGTCATAGTCAACTATCTGTTTCAACCAACTCCTTGACCAGGATTTTTTGCATCAAATTTGGAGGTCTTTAAGTTAAACTAGTGATCAGTTTGGGGTGTGTCTAAAGGTTTTAAAGCCAAAATCATTTTCTTTAAAACAAGGCGGTATCTCTTGTAAAGGAAAGATGCTTGACACACATCTATTGTTTTCTCTTTACAATAGATAAATCAAGGGCATGCATCATATGTTTCCTTAGTGAACTGGTACTCTGCTAAGTGATGAATCTGAGAAGGATCTGTAATTAGGTCATGCATGATGAGCACAATTAGGGCTAGGGCTCTATATATTCTTCTACCTAAGGCAAATATAAATTGCCTTCATTCTGCCGAGAAAAAGAGTGAACCTATAAGCTGAAGAAGCCAGGGTATGAAGAAGAGAGAAAGAAGATTGTGTAGGAAAGAACAACAATAGAGGAGAACACACCTACGATGACCGGTGACCTTTCTTAATTGAGCACAAACAGAGATCTTATCAGGCTATGCAAATCCATTTGTAAAAGGTCAATCTTTCTATTATTTTCTAGCAATTACAAAATTTAAATCCCAGTATTTGGGTGGACTCTAACAGGTCCCTTGTATCAAATCCCTTAACCGGTGACATCTTTCAAGGTGTTAAAAGTCCTCTAACTAGGAAGGCACTAACCGGCCTTATTGTAACAAATCCCTTAACCAGGTCACATCTAATAGTGCATTTTGATCCTTTAATCGGGAAGGCACCTAACAGGGCATACTCCAGAAGAGTAAAAAATTTGTGAGGTCTCCTCACACCATGGTTTTCAACCTAGTCGGGTTTCCACGTGATAAATCTTGTGTCACTGTGTGATTGTTTGCTTACTGCTATTATATGTTTGAATATATCTGGCTCATAGTTATAAGTAAACTTTACCAAAGTTAAGAGAAAAGTTTTAGAGGTGCTGATTCACCCCTCCCCTCTTAGCACCAGTTGGGACTGTTAATTGGTATTAGAGCCAAGTCTTGTTTTACTTCTTAACCAATAAAGAAAAATTAAATATGATGAGAAAGGAAGGACCAAAATTTTCAAATGAAAAATTTACTTTGTGGTGTAGCAGAATGAAGTTGTATATGAAGACCACCAGAGATCAATAGTGGAATCATGTTACCACCAATTATAGTGAACCCGCTGGCACTTTGACACCTGATGAACTGAAGATCAAAACTGAGCACACGGCTGCTATGGATATGATAGCTAGCATGCTACCTGATCATGTCTATGTTGAGATTGAACATCTTGATTCTACCTTCAAGATGTGGGGCAAGTTGCAAGTGGTCTATGGAGGAGACCCAAATTTTCAAAGAGCCAAGGTCGAAAGCCTCAGAGGAAAGTATGATGACATGAGGATGAATGAAGGAGAAGACATCGAGCAATATAAAAATTGGATCAAAGAGGTGATTAACTCCATTAGAAGTGCTGGAGGAAAGCTCAGTGAAGAGGAGGTGGTTAAAAAAATAATGAGAACTCTTAGAGCTCAATATGTTATTAAGATCTATGCTATTCAAGAGCTCATATCAGTGACCAAAGAACAAGTCACCCTAGACTCCCTAATCGGTAAGCTAGCTGCTTTTGAATTAAGTAATTTTGATAATAGCTTACCCATTCAGAAAGCAACATTTAAGTCTTTTGTCAACATCTCTTGACCCAAAAAGGGAAGAGAAACTGGCAATTGCTCTACCGGTAAGATTGGTAACCTTGTTGAAAATCTTCTCTTAGAAGAGATGGAGAAAGATGAGTTTGAAGCACTCATCACTAGAAGATTCCCCAGAGGGAAAGGGAAGTACAAAGGAAAACTTCCCTTGAAATGCTTCTCTTGCAACAAGATAGGACATATTGTTGCAAGGTGTCCTGATAATAAACATAAAGATAAAAGAGATAGGTCCAAGAGAAAAGAAAAGAATGAATGTTTCCTTGCAGAGGAAGGAGTCATAGACAATGAGTCTGAAGACTCTGAGGATCCAGAAATTGCATTTGTAGTAATAAAGGAGGAGAGCCCTGTGGTAAATGAAGTAGCACTCATATCAAGATCTCATCAGCTTGATGATTGGATCATTGATAGTGGCTGCACTCACCACATGACTGGTGATAGGAAAAAGTTTATCAACTTGGAGCTCAATGACAGTGGATCAGTTACCTTGGGAAACAATGCCCCTTGTGCTATCAAAGGTAATGGTTCTATTGCTCTCTATAACAATGTTGTCTGTGAAGATGTGTACTGGGTTGAAGGACTCAAGTATAATTTAATGAGTGTTACGCAACTAAACAACAAAGGATTCCAGTTGGAATTCAGACAAGGTTCCTCTATAGTCAAAAATCAGTGTGGAACCCATGTTCCAACTGGTAAACAAAGCAAAGGTAATCTATTCTACCTAGACTCAATGGAAGGAGCTTCTTTGATAGCCTCGGTCAAAGGAGAATCAAGTAAAATATGTCTTGTCTCCGAAGAAGAAAATAGTTGGCTATGGCACAAGAGACTCTACCATATATACTTTTAGCAGTATTGTCAAAGTGACCAAAAAGAAATCGGTTAGAGGACTCCCTGTGATTACAAAACCCATCAGTGGGGTTTGTTAATATTGTCAGTTAAGAAAACTGACAGGAACAAGTTTCAACAATAAGATGTTTACTACTAAAAATTTTCTAGACCTTGTGCACACAGATCTGTGTGGACCAATGAAGACAAAGAGCTATTATGGAGACTAGTACTTCATGATATTTGTAGATGACTTCTCAATAATGATGTGGACACTCTTTCTTAGAGAGAAATAAGAGGCCTTCCACATGTTTAAAATCTACAAGGCTAGAGTAGAAAAGGACATCGGTATAAGCTTGAAGTTCCTAAGGTCAGACGAAGGAAGTGAGTACACCTCTCAGGAGTTCACTCATTACTATGAGGAACATGGAATAAAGAGACAATTTTCTACACCAAGGACTCCTCAGCAAAATGGAGTAGCAAAAAGAAGAAACAAGACATTGATTGACTGTGCAAGAACCCTGTTGATTTAGAAGGATCTCCCTCATCACCTCTAGAGATAAGTCATCAGTACTGTTGTCTACACACTGAACTGAGTTCAAGTCAAAAAGGGAACCAATAAGACTCCTTATGAACTATGGTTCAAGCATACTCCTAGTGTAGGCTACTTCAAAATTTTTGGTAGTAAATGTTACATCAAAAGAGATATGTACTCTGGGAAGTTTGATCCCAAGAGTGATGAAGGAACATTTTTAGACTACTCTACCAAAATTAAGGCCTATCGGTGTCTGAATAAGAGAATAGACAAGATAATTGAAAGCATCAATATAAAAGTTGATGAATCTTCAGAACCGGATAAGAAGACCGGTCATGATGATCATGACAGTCTTGAAGGTCTAAATGAAGGAAATGCCTTTGAGTTCAATAAAGAAATAAATGGAGATGAAGGAGAATTGCACATGGATAGACATCTAGAGTGAGATACTATACCTGAAGCCAATAGGTTAATGCTAGATGGTGAACAAGATGATGCCCAGAACCATGATGAAGAAAATGCTCAACAAGAAGAACCAGACCGAGAACCAAGACTGATTCTTCCAAGGTATGTCACATATCATTCCACTAACAATATAATTGGTGACAAACATACAAATATCTTAACCAGGAAAAAGGCCAGAGAGAATATCTGTTTACTTTCCTGTATAGAGCCCAAATCTACCAGGGAAGCTCTAGAAGATGAAAATTGGACCAAGGCCATGGAGGAAGAAATTGAGCAAATTGAAAAAAATGATACATGGGAGCTTGTGCCAAGACCAAGGACAAGAGTGTCATAGGGACCAAGTGGGTCTACAGGAACAAGTTGAATGAGGATGGGAAAGTAATAAGAAATAAGGCAAGACTAGTATGCAAAGCGTATGCCCAGGAAGCTGGACTAGACTATGGAGAAACTTCTACACCGGAGGCTAGATTGGAAGGAGTGAGAATTCTTCTCGCCTATGCTTCTCACAAAAGATTCAAGTATATCAGATGGATGTCAAGTTTGCATTCCTGAATGGAATACTGGAAGAAGAGGTCTACATTGAACAACCGAAAGGCTTCACATCTGCACAAGATAGTGGTATGGTTTGTAAGTTGAAAAAGGATCTTTTTGGGCTTAAGCAAGCTCTAAGGGCTTAGTATGAGACATTTCATTCATACCTTTTGACCATAGGATTCACAAGAACTGGGGACAATAGCAATATGTACCTCAAGACTAGAAAAGATGGAAATCTGATTGCTAAGATCTTTGTGGATGACATCATCTTTGGAGGAGATGACAGGATGAGAAAAGCCTTCACTGAAGAGATGAAGAAAGAATTTAAGATGTCTATGATAGGCACCATAAAATTATTCATTAGAATACAGGTCCATCAGCTAGAAGAAGTTATTTTTATATCTCAGTCCAAGTATATAAAAGAAATTCTTAATAATTTTGGACTTGAAGAATCAAAACCAGTTGGAACCCCAATGATAACTAACCTCAAGTTATCAAAGGAGGATGATGCAAAAGAAGTGAATGAAACAATGTATCAGTCCATTATAGGAAATTGTAGTATATTGTTTACAGTAGACCAGACATTGCACATGCAGTTGGCATAGTAGCAAGATTCTCTGCTAATCCCAAAGAGACACATTTGATAGGAGTAAAATGAATCTTCGGGTATTTAAGGGGAACCAAGGAATTTGGTTTATAGTTTCCACATAAGGGAGGATTTGAGGTAAAAGTATACATTGATGCAAACTGGGCAGGCAACATTATGATAGAAAGAGTACAAGTGGTGGTGCATTCTTTCTCGGTGGAAGAATTGTTTCTTGGACAAGTAAGAAACAAAATTATATCTCACAATCTGCTACAGAGGTTGAATATGTTGCTACAAAAATCAATTCCACATAGGTAATTTAGATCAAACAACTGTTAGAAGGAATCAAAGAACAAATACCTAAACCGATAGCTATCTATTATGATAGCATCAGTGCAATTAACATATCCAAGAACCTTAGTATGCACTCCAAGACAAAACATATTGCCATCAAGTATCACTACTTGAGAGAGTTGGTACAAGACAAAGAGGTGAGATTGGAGTTGGTTCCCACCAAGGAACAAATTGTTGATATCTTTACAAAGCCATTACGAAAGAGTACTTTTGAGTATCTCAGAGGTAAACTAGGGGTGATACCCCTTCAAGATATTCAGTAAACCTTCCAAGGTGATCATCAGTTCATTATGCTTCAATAAAGGGATACACCTTATTTTTTCTAGACTAATGAAAAGGGTTGCTACTCATAGGGGGAGTAGATTAGAAAAAGATAGTCTGTTTGACTAGACTTTGGCATTATTGTCAAAAAGGGGGAGTGTTTGGCAATAACCAATCAATAGACTATATTAGGAAGCAGTGACTCAATATTGTGACTGTCCATCAAGGTTTTTCCATCAATGCCAAAGGGGAAGATTGTTGGCATTGAGTGATGATAACCGGTAAGCCTTCTACCAGTACAAGTACAAGTGTTGTCATTGATTGGCAAAAGAGTATAGAGACGTGTCATCTCTATAAAGTCTAAAGATCCAAGGAGATTTTTATGAAGGAAGGATGGTTTGGTAGATGGTTCCAACATATAAGAACCGGTCACTACACAAAGCATCAGCAACCGGGTAAAGTAAACAGTCAGGAAACAGAGGATTCCACCTTCAACCATAGATATAGCTACAACTAGTGTAGTCAAGTACAGAGAAAGAAACAGCTAACTGGCATCAACAACACAACCGAGGAAGGTGCAACTGGTAAGCCAAGGAAGAGACTGTAACAAGTCAAAGACCCTTACCTTTTCACAACATGAGGATCTCTACCGATCTAATAATGACTCTGGTATGAACCAAGGAAGTCATAGTCAACTATCTATTTCAACCAACTCCATGACTGGGATTTTTTGCATCAAATCTGGAGGTCTTTGAGTTAAACTGGTGATCAATTTTGGGCACATCTTGAGGTTTTAAAGTCAGGATTAGTGGCTTTAAAACAAGGTGTTATCTCTTGTAAAGGAAAGATGCTTGACACGTATCTATTGTTTTCTCTTTACAGCAGATAAATCAAGGGCATGCATCGGATGTTTCCTTAGTGAACTAGTACTCCACTAAGTGATGAATCTAAGAAGGATATGTAATTAGTTCATGCATGATGAGAAAAATTAGGGCAAGGGCTCTATATATTCTTCTGCCTAAGGTGAATAGAAGTTGTCTTCATTCTGCCAAGAAAAAGAGTGAGCCTGTAAGCTGTAGAAGCCAGGGTAAGAAGAAGTTTGAAGAAGAGAGAAGGAAGATTGTGTAGAGAAGCACAATAGTAGAGGAGAACACACCTACAATGACCGGTGACCTTTCTCAATTGAGAAAAAATAGATATCTTATTAGGCTATGCAAAGACATTTGTAAAAGGTCAATCTTTCTATTGTTTTCTAGCAATTACAATAGTTAAATACCAGTATTTGGGTGGACTCTAACAGGTCCCTTGTATCAAATCCCTTAACTAGGTGACATCTTTCAAGGTGTTCAAAGTCCTCTAACCAGGAAGGCACTAACTAGCCTTATTGTAACAAATCCCTTAACCGGGTCGCATCTAACAGTGCATTTTGATCCTTTAACCGAGAAGGCTCCTAATAGGGCGTACTCCAGAAGAGTAAAAATTTGTGAGGTCTCCTCACACCATGGTTTTCACCCTAATCAGGTTTCCATGTGATAAATCTTGTGTCACTATGTGATTGTTTTCTTACTACTATTATATGTTTGAATATGTCTGGCTCACAGTTATAAGTAAACTTTACTAGAGTTAAGAGAAAAATTTTAGAGATGCTGATTCACTAATAACCACCCCATATTTTTATTTGAAATATATGATGCAAAATATAAATTGATGAAGATTAACTTGTTGTTGTTAGTTTCAAATTACATGCATAATAATAAACCCACATATGCAAATGTTCTCAATAACAAATAGATGAAGTGGGGGTTTGCCACCATTGGCACTCAATTAGTACATTAACCATTACAACAGAAAGTCTTTCCTTCACATCAAGCATATGATAAATCGATTATAATATCAAAGAGATTCAATAAACAAACTGATATCAGATTCTAGAAATAAATATTAGACCTGTTCATAGACCAATTAATTAATTTTTACTTTGTCCTTAAAATGAGAAACAAACTCATTCCAGCTCCACAAGGATGAATTAGTACAAATGCAAATCAATTCCAAACTAATCTTTCTCATAAACCAACCATTTTACAATGCAAGGACACCACAGGAAACAGGTTGCAGACCTTTGATAATGCAATTTTAAGTTTAGTCTAAAACCCCAATACAAGAGTAAATGTATGGCCTCCTTGTAGGAGTGATTTTCACTTAAAATTAGTTTTTTGAAAAACATCACAAATGAATAGTTTTTTGACAAGTTCACTGAAATTTAATTTTTACAAGTTCCTTGAAAGGAAATCTTGGTAGAGAAGAGAGTGAAGGGGTAGAGAGTGTGATAAGGAATGAGGAAAGAAAATCATTCCTAATATTGAATTGCAAATAATAGAGCCAAAAAAAAAATGCAATCCTAGAAAAATGAAACTAGACATATTCAAACTTCATCATGTATGCATCAAAGCATGGGTAAAGTGAGTAGAAGGTTGACATTTCAATTAAGGAAACCGTTGAAATATAAAAGGAATGATGGTCTCCTTTAATCATATTTGATGGTTTGTGAACTAGGTTGTAATGTCCCCAATTGGGAATTTACTTGATTTACCCTAAGTTTCCTAGCGAGGGTTTGGATTGCGATTGGAAATGACAATTTACTTAGCCTCTGTAATGTTCCTTGCTTCAAGGCTACCAATTTCCACTGATTATCATACATCACTATACATTTAAATCAGGTTAAAATAAAAAACAATTCAAGATTCATAATACATTTGACAGTTAACATACTAAAGCCCTAATTTCTCACTTCTCTCCTAAACATCAACCCTAAGAAGGATGGGGAACGACTTGTCCTTGGGGTGCTTGGAAACCAATCTACAAGAAAGATCCCTCTAGGTGATGCATGTTCATACCCATCTTAGGAATTTTCCCTCAAGGTATTGGAAAAATATGTCCTTACCCATCTTGGGACTCATCCACGTAGTGAGGAATTACTCCACCTCTCCTTAACAAAACCAACCCATCCTTTTAAGAGGCTATAGGGAGTGATTAAGGAATGGCTAGAAGTGTTTTAACTTTAAATTGAATATGAATAAAGTATAACTGATACATATAATTTTGATTTCCATTATTATTAACTAATATAAATGCTACAACATATATACTAGACTACTTCCCTAACCTTAATGAAGGATGGTGGAATTATTGTGCTAGGGCTCTTGGAAACCATCTACAGGAAGGCTCCCATAAGGTTTCTAGAAAATGGGTTCATACCCATCACAAGACTTCTCCCTCGAGGCTTCATAAATACATGTCCTTACCCCATCTTGAGACTTACCCATTTTGTGAGGAATTACTCTGCCTTTCCCTACAATAACCTCCTATCCTTATGAAGGAATTAGTGGAAGACTTATGGCTAGGCCATTAATTATATTGATCTTACTTATTTCATCTCCTCCCCTTCTTCTTCAAATAAACCTTCTTTTTATATCTCTCAATGTGAGGGAGTGGTAATAGCTTTTTATCACAAATGCCCTTTGGCAGGAGATGAAACCTTTCACCATTAGAACCCTTAAAAGAGGGAAACTCTTTATTATTTCTACCCTTTGAAAGGGGCACAACCTTTCATAATCAGATCTACACTTCTTCTCTAAATCAGATATGTACTTTTAATTCCTCCTTTTTTGATTTCAGGACAAACACTTATTTCCTTTTTATTTCCTTCATCACTTTTTTGGATGGCTATTTCAAATGAATTATTGCCCCTATTATATCCTCCCATATGTGGGAGACCTCACACCTCTTCATCATGTTCGCATTTTGGCAAGACTTGCAACCCTTCATTTTTGTCCTTTATATTAGAGCAGTAGTAATGAACCGATAGTTGTCACAGTCGAAAACCATCAAAGTTGCTAAGTAACCAGTGTAATTGCACCAGTCATGACAATACCAGTCTTTTCCAACCGGTCTAGTAGAAAACCATTGGAGGTAGATGAGTCAACCAGTAGCAGACTAGTTCTCGCTCAAAAGTATCAGATCTACCAGTCTGAACTTTTATAATCTAATCAAGTTTTTGCAGAGCATTTTAGGATGAACTGGAGTTTTGTTTGCGAAGTGTTTTGGGATGAACTAGAGTTTTGCATGTGATATTTTTGGAATGCCTTCTAGAACACCTATGTTTTGGAGGAGTTATAGCTTGGCGCCATAGTTCCATTCGATAATGAAAAGATCATTATATATATGGGTCATCGTGCATTAGTGAAGTGTGGTTGGAGAAATCAAGCGTGTAGAAATAAAGCATAGAAGAAGAGTCAAGTCTTCTGAGAAGGGTTACAGTCACCATGAGTGAATGACATAGATTGAACAACCAAGGCAAGAGAGGAATAGAAAAGGTATGATCTGAATGACAGATTAAGTGTCTACAAAATATCATTTTTTCTTATTGTTTGAAGCTCATAAAAATCCCTTTATCAAGGTGAGCCCTAACAAGTTCATTTGTATAAATCCCTTCACCAAGTGACATCTTGATTGATGTTCTTAAGTCCTTTGTTGTGGTGACTCCTAACAGGGTCAAGATCTTAACTGATCTATATCAAATCCCTTCACAGGGTAGCACCCTAACAAGTGTTATTGTAAGCCTTTAACAAGGAAAATTTATTACTGCAGTAGTGAAGATTATGGGTTTTGTCCCACCATGGTTTTCTCCCTCTAACTGAGGGTTTCCATGTATAAATCATGAGTTAGCTTTTGTATGTAATTTTTGTTCAAGTTACTTAAACATGCATTAAATTTTCATTATCACACTATAGCTATATTTAGTTTCATAGGATGAGATTTGAAATTGTTGAGTTGACTAATTCAACCCCCCTCTCAGTCACCAGTTAGGATTAATAATTGGTATCAGAGCTTAGTACTCAAGTAAAGAAGCTTAACCGCTTGAGTAATGATCATGGAGAGTTACCAATATCAAAAGCAATTAGAGGAAACAAATGAAAGGATTGATTCTCTTGAAAATAGAATAAGAAGATCTCTTGCAAAGAGAAAAGAAATGGCTTTGCAGCTGAGTGAAAATCAGGACATGATAGATGAACTATCTGAACATAGTAGTTTAGATGAAGTAGACAAAGTAGTTTCTGAACCCATGGAAAGAAACCAGAACATGACCGATCAAATCTCTAATCTAAAAAGAGAACTGGAAGGTCATGCACTGAGAATGACTGAACTCATCAAAGAAAAAAGAAAATTTGAGGATGAGAATTGATAGTCCCAACCTGTGCTGAGAGGGGAGGGGTGAATTAGCACCTCTAAAAAAAATTTCTCACTATATCTAGTGAAGTAAACATATAGCACTAAAGGTAAGCAGATTTAAACAAATAATTACAGTAAGTAAACAATCACAAAGTGACACCAGATTTATCATGTGGAAACCTGGTTAGGGTAAAAACTACGGTGTGAGGAGACCTCACAAATTTTGTACTCTCCTAGAGTACGCCCGTTAAGAGCCTTCCTGGTTAAAGGATAAAAATGCACTTGCTAGATGCGACCCCTTCAAGGGATTTGTTACAAAAGGTATGTTAGGACCTGCCTGGTTAAAGGCCTTTAAACACCTTGAAAGATGTCACTTGGTTAAGGGATTTTGATACAAGGGACCTATTAGAGTCCATCCAAATACTAGGATTTTTCTATTGTAGTTTTCTAGAAAATAATATAAGTGTGATCTTTATAGATGGTTTTTCTTAGCCTGATAAGATCTCTATTTGTGCTCAACTGAGAATCATCACCGGTCACCATAGGTGTATTCTCATCTATTGTTGTGCTACTTTGCACAATCTTCTATCTCTCTTTCTTATTTTTCTTTTACCCCTACTTTTGTAGCATATAGGTTCACTCCTTTTCCTGGTAGAATGAAGGCAAGTTCTATTTGCCTTAGGTAGAAGAATATATAGGGTTCTAGCCCTAATTGTGCTCATTAAACATGACCTAACTTCATATCTACATTGGATTAATGCTCATTCAAGTACCAGTCTACTGAGGAAACATCCAATATATGCTCTTGCTTTATCTAATTAATGAAGAAAGCAATAGTTGTGTGCTAGGCAACTTTCCTTCATAGCAGATAACACTTTGATTTAAAGCCATTGATGTCAACTTTAAATCCTTTAATCGTGTAAAAAGGCTACTGATTCTGGCTTTAAATCCTTCAACTGCACCCCAAACCAATCACCAAGATAACTCAAAATCTCCTGGATTTACTGCAATAAATCTCAGTCAAGAAGTGTTGGTTCGAACAGACAGTTGACTATGAATTCCTCGGTTCATACCAGAGTCTTATAATATATCACTTGAGTTCTTCATGCTATAAACAGATAAGAGTCTTTGACCTGCTACTGTCTCTTTCTTGGCTTACCGGTTACACATCCTTTGTGTGCTTCCTTTTGTGTGGATTATCAGTTGCACTATCCCGATTGTGTTATAGACACTAGTTGGATATTGCTTTTACTTGTACTTGTCTATACCGGTTATAGTTGATACGATAATACTCTCTTCCCTAATTGAGTTCATTTCCCAGTTACTAATGCTTAGTGTAGAGACCGGTTACAATGGATTATAGTTATTCTTTTCTTGCCAAACCATCCTCTCTTGATGTAGATTTTCTTAGAGTTTCCACCTGTATAGAGATGACAGAGATGAAAAATCTCTATCCTCTTTTTCCAATCAATGACAATACTTGGACCGGTAGAGAACTTACCAGTTACCATTAGTCGATGCTAACAATCTCCCCCTTTGGCATTGATGGAAAAACTTTGAAGGGCATTTGGAGTCTTACATTACTTCCCCGATTTGATTGTTGATTGCTAAACCACAATATCTCCCCCTTTTTGACAATAATGCCAAAAGGCTAATCATAAATATTTTTGTTCTCTAATATGCTCCCCCTACGAGCAGTAGTCCTTTTCATCAGTTCATAAAAGATAAGGTGTAACCCTTTGTTGAGTTATAATGAACTAATGACTCCCTATTGATGATTACTGATGATCAAAGAAGGGTAAAACCCCTAGTCTACCTATGAGATACTCAAAAGTACTCTTTAGTAATGTCTTTGTAAATATATCAGCAATTTTTTCTTTGGTGGGGACATACTCCAATCTTACTTCTCTATCATGTACTAGTTCCCTCAAGTAGTGATACTTGGTGGCAATGTGCTTGGTCTTGGAGTGCATAACAAGATTTTTGGATATGTTGATGGCACTGGTACTGTCATAGTGAATTCTGATCGGTTTAGGTACTTATTCATGAATACCTTCCAGCAATTGTTTGATCCAAATCACCTGTGTGCAGTTAATTGCAGCAGCAACATATTCAGCTTTAGTAGTGGACTATGAAATGAAATTCTTCTTCTTACTTGTCCACGATACAATTCTCCCCCCTAGAAATAATGGACCACCGCTTGTGCTCTTTTTGTCATTAATGTTGTCAGCCTAGTCTGCATCAGTGTAGACTTTTATTTGGAATCTTCCCTTGTGTGGAAACCACAAGCCATATTCCTCGGTTCCTTTTAGATATCTAAAGATTCTCTTTACTGCTATCAGATGTATTTCTTTGGGATTAGCTGAGAATCTTGCCACTATCCCAACTGCATGAGCAATGTCTGGTCTGCTGTGAATAGCATACTATAATTTTCCTATCATGGACCAATACATTGTTTCATTTACTTCTTTGGCATCATCCTCTTTTGATAACTTGAGATTAGTTATCATTGGAGTTCCAACCAGTTTGGATTCTTCTAGTCTGAAAGTGTTAATAATTTATTTAATGTACTTGGACTGAGAGATGAAGATACCTTCTTTTGGTTGATGGACCTGTAGTCCAATAAAGAATTTTATGGGCCCAATCATAGACATCTCAAAGTATTTCTTTATTTCTTCAACAAAGGCTTTGCTCATCCTGTCATCTCCTCCAAAAATGATGTCATCAACAAAGATTTCAGCAATTAGATTTCCATCTTTTCTAGTTTTGAGATACATATTACTGTTCTCACTGGTTCTTGTGAATCCAATGGTCAGAAGGTATGAATGCAACCTTTCATACCAAGCCCTTGGAGCTTGCTTAAACCCATAGAGAGCCTTTTTTAGTCTACAGACAATATCAGTCTTTTGAGAAAATGTAAATCCTTCTGGTTGCTCAATGTAGACCTCCTCCTCTTGTATTCCATTGAGGAACATAGACTTCACATCCATCTGGTAAACTTTAAACCTTTTGTGAGTTGCATAGGCAAGAAGAATTCTTACCCCTTCCAATCTAGCCACTGGTGCAAAAGTTTCCCCATAGTCTAGTCCACCTTCCTGAGCATATCCTTTGCAAACCAGTCTTGCTTTATTCCTGATGACTTTACCATCCTCATTTAGTTCATTCCTATAGACCCATTTTGTTCCAATGGATTTTTTGTCCTAAGGTCTAGGCACAAGTTTCCATGTATCGTTCTTCTCAATTTGTTCAATTTCTTCATCCATGGCCTTGACCTAATTCTCATCTTCCAGGGCTTCTCTGGTGGATTTGGGCTCAGCACATGAAAGCAGATAGATGTTCTCTTTGGCCTTATTCTTGGTCAAGATGTTCCCATGTTTGTCACCAATTATATTGTCAGTAGGATGATATGTGACATACCTTGGAAGAAAGGGTCTTTGTTCCCAGTCTGGTTCTTCCAGTTGAGCATTGTCTTCAACATGGTTTGGGATATCAACTAGTTCACCATCTTGTGTCAACCTATTGGGTTCAGGTAAATTCTCTTGCTCTAGATGTCTGTCCATGTGTATTTCTCCTTCATCTTCAGTCATAGCTTCATTGAACTCAAATGCATTCCCTTCGTTTGGGCCTTGAAGATTGTTAAGATTATCATGATCGGTCTTCATTTCTAGTTGTAAAGATTTATCAACTTTTACATTGATGCTTTCAACTATCTTCCCTATTCTTTTGTTCAAACATCAATAGGCCTTACTTTTGGTAGAGTAACCCAAGAAAGTTCCCTCATCGCTCTTGGCATCAAACTTCCCAGAGTGCATTTCTCTTTTCACATAGCACCTACTACCAAAGATTTTGAAATAGCCTACAGTGGGAATATGTTTGAACCAAAGTTCATAATGAATCTTACTAGTTCCCTTTTTTACTTGAACTTGATTGAGTGTGTAGACTACAGTACTGACAGCTTCCCTCTAGAAGTGATGAGGCATATCTTTTTGAATCAGCAATGTCTAGCACAATCAATCATTGTTCTGTTTCTTCTTTCTACTACTCCATTTTGCTGAGGAGTCCTTGGTGCAGATAGATGTTTTTTTTATTCCATGTTCCTCACAGTAGTGAGTGAACTCTTGAGATGTAAATTCACCTCCTCTATCTGATCTCAGACACTTCAAGCTTTTACTGGTCTCTTTTTCCACTCTAGCTTTGTAGATTTTGAACATGTGGAAAGCTTCTGATTTCTCCTTAAGAAAGAGTGTCCACATCATTTTGGAGAACTCAGCCAAAAATAGCATAAATTATCAGTCTCCATGGTAACTCTTTTTTCTCATTGGTCTACATAGGTCAATGTGCACCAGATCTAGAACATTCTCAGCAGAGAAGGACTTACTGTTGAAAGATGTTCTAGTTAGCTTTCCCAATTGAAAATCTTTACAAATGCCCTTGATGGGCTTTGTAATCTCAGGAAGTCCTCTTACCATTTTCTTTTTTCTCACTTTGAAAATACTATCAAATTTTATGTGGCAGAGCCTCCTATGCCATAACCAGTTGTTGTCTTCTTTAGTCATAAGATAGATTTTGTTCAATTCTCATTTGATTGAGGCTATGAGACAGGCTCCTTCTAAGTCAAGATAGAAAATATTACCTTTCCTCTATCTACCAATTGCAACATGGGTTCTAGATTGATTCTTTACTCTATAGGAACCTTGTCTGAATTCCAACAGGAATCCTTTGTTGTTTAGTTGTGCAACACTCATCAAGTTGTACTTGAGTCCTTCAACCTAGTACACATCTTCACAGACAGCATTTTTGCAGAGAGAAATAGAACCTTTACCTTTGATACCACAGGAATCATTGTTCCCAAAGGTAAGTGATTTGTTGTCATTGAGCTTAAGGTTGATAAACTTGATCTTGTCATTGGTCATGTGGTGAGTGCATTCATTGTCAATGATCCAGTCATCATACTGATGAGATCTTGATATGAGTGCAACTTCTTCTATTACTGGGCTCTCCTCCTTTATTACAACAAATGCAATTTATGGATCCTCACAGTCTTTAGATTCATCATCTATGACTCCTTCTGCAAGATAGCACTCCTTTTCTTTATTCTTGAACTAGTCTCTTTTATCTTTGTGTTCATTATCAGGACATCTTGTAGTAATATGACCTATTTTATTGCAAGAGAAGCATTTGAAAGAGATTTTTCTTTTGTACTTCCCTTTCCCTCTGGAGAATCTTCTTGTAATGAGTGCTTCAAACTCTTCTTGCTCTAGCTCTTTTGAGAATAGATTCTCGGCAAGGTTTCCAATCTTACCGGTAGAGCAGTTACCAGTTTCTCTTCCCTTTTTAGTGGAAGAGATATTGGTGGAAGACTTGAAAGTTGCTTCCTGAATAGGTAAGCAATTATCAAAATTACTTAATTCAAAGGCAGCCAGCTTACTGATTAGGGAGTCTAGAGTGACTTGATCTTTGGTCACCGATCTGAGCTCTTGAATGGAAGAAATCTTGATGGCATACTAAGGCCTGAGAGTTCTTAGTATTTTTCTGATTACTTCCTCTTCATTGAGCTTTCCTCCTGAGCATTTGATGGAATTGATCACTTCTTTGATCTAGTTGATGTATTGCTCAATGTCTTCTCCTTCATTCATCCTCATATCATCATACTTTCTTATGAGGCTTTCGACCTTGGCTCTTTGAACATTAGGATCCCCTCCATAGACTATTTGTAGCTTTCCCCACATCTTGCAGGTAGATTCTAGATGTTCAATCTCAGCATAGACATGATCAGGTAGTGTGCTAGCTATCATATCCATAGTTAACGTGTGCTAGGTCTTGATCTTATGTTCATCAGGTGTCATCATGCTAGAAGGTTTAGTGTACTCAATGGCAACATGATTCTAGTATTGATCTCCAGTGGTCTTCATATATATTTCATTCTACTGCACCACAAGGTTAAGTTTTCCTTTGAAAACTTTGGTCCTTCCTTTCTCATCATCTTGACTTTTTCTTTAAGTGGTTAAGTAGCAAAGAAAACAAGGCTTGGCTCTAATACCAATTGATAGTCCAAACCAGTGCTAAGAGGAGAGGGGTGAATTAGCACCTCTAAAAAAAATTTCTCACTATATCCAGTGAAGTAAACTTATAGCACTAAAGGTAAGAATATTTAAGAAAATAATAATAGTAAGTAAACAATCACAAAGTGACACCAGATTTATCACGTGGAAACCTAGTTAGGGTAAAAACCATGGTGTGAGGAGACCTCACAAATTTTGTACTCTCCTGGAATATGCCCTGTTAAGAGCCTTCTTGATTAAAGGATAAAAACACACTTGCTAGATGTGACCCGGTCAAGGGATTTGTTACAAAAGGTATGTTAGGACCTGCCTGGTTAAAGGACTTTAAACACCTTGAAAGATGTCACCCGGTTAAGGGATTTTGATATAAGGGACCTGTTAGAGTCCACCCAAATACTGGGATTTGTCTCTTGTAGTTTGCTAGAAAATAATAGAAGTGTGATCTTACATATGGCTTTGCTTAGCCTAATAAGATCTCTATTTGTGCTCAACTAAGAATCATCACCAGTCACCACAGGTGTATTCTCATCTACTGTTGTGCTACTTTGCACAATCTTCTATCTCTCTTTCTCATTTTTCTTTTACCCCTACTTCTATAGCATATAGGCTCACTCTTTTTCCTAGCAAAATGAAGGCAAATTCTATTTTCCTTAGGTAGAAGAATATATAGGGTTCTGGCCCTAATTGTGCTCATTAAACATGACCTAACTTTAGATCTACATCGGATTCAATGCTTAGTTGAGTACCATTCTACTAAGGAAACATCTGATATATGCCCTTGCTTTATCTGATTAATGAAGAATGTAGTAGTTGTGTGCCAAGAAACTTTCCTTCATAGGAGATAACACTTTGATTTAAATCCACTAATGTCGACTCTAAATCCTTCACTCACATCAAAAAGCCACTAATTTTAGCTTTAAATCCTTCAACTACACCTCAAATTAATCACCAAGATAACTCAAAATCTCCCAGATTTACTACAATAAATCTTGGTCAAGAAGAGTTGGTTGGAACAGACAGTTGACTATGACTTCCTCAGTTCATAAAAAATTCTTATAATATATCAGTTGAGTTCTTCATGCTATAAATAGATAAGAGTCTTTGACCTACTGTTGTCTCTTTCTTGGCTTACCAGTTGCATGTCCTTGGTGTGCTTCCTTTTGCATAGATTACCAGTTGCACTATCCCAATTGTGTTATAGACACTAGTTGGATATTTCTTTTACTTGTACTTGTCTATACCAGTTGTAGTTGATACTGGAATAATCTCTTTCCAATTGAGTGCATTGCCTGGTTACTGATGCTTAGTGTAGAGACTGATTACAATGGATTACAGTTATTCTTTTATTACCAAACCAGCCTCTCTTGATGTATATTTTCTTAGAGCTTCCACCTATATAGAGATAACAGAGGTGACCGATCTCTATCCTCTTTTTCCAATCAATGACAATACTTGGACCAATAGAGAGATTACAGGTTGCCATTAGTTGATGCTAACAAAAACTAGTGCTAAAGAAGCATTACAGACTGCTAAGAAAGCAAGAAACTTAGCTGAAGATTCTCTAAGAGAGAGTGATGCACTCATACTACAACTACAAGTAGACATGTAGGGCATAACTCAAGAAAATTCCATCATGCATGAACGCTTGCATGATAAAGATGAATCAAGTAAAGAAATAGCTACTAAAGTTGAAAAACTAAAAATGTAGTTGAAAACTATTGAGGAAAGAAATGAAAAGCTCAGAAAATACAATGAGTTCTGAGAAGCTATATGAGCAACTGAAAGCTCAGAGAAGGAACAAAGATCCCACAGGACTTGGTTACAACATCCAAGGCACCAAAGAAACTGGTGAGTCCTCAAACCTCAAAGGAATCAAGGAGGACAAGAAGAATCCAACCGGAGAACAAGGTAAGAGACACTCCAAACCATCTTGCAAACATTGTGGAAAAATGGATCATAAGTCTAATGATTACAAGAATGCACCAGTGAAATCCTTCACCGCCAATAGTTACTGCAATAATTGTTATAAGTATGGACATAGGACCTTTGAATGTAGGTCACAATCAAAAAGTGTGTCCAGTGGTAGTAGAGGAATCTTCAAAGGCTGTTGTTATGCATGCAAAAAAATTGGACATAAGGCCGAAGAGTGTAGGTCTACAACCATGGCAATCAAATCTCCACTGAGACTGATATTCCATAACAAGAACGCAAACCAGGGCACATCTGTGTACTATGTGTGGACAATCAGGGCATAGAGCTATTTAGTGTCATTCACCCATGGACAAAGAAAAAAGAAAAAAGATTTAATCCATGGAGATGAATTGGGATGACTTGTTACAATTGTAACAAGATTGGGCATTTGGCCAGAGATTGCAAGAACCAGTCAATAAACAAAGGAAAAGGACAAGTAAAACTGGTCAAGAGGAATGAGACTCCCAAACAAAAGAGAAACATAACTGAAGAGACCAAGAAAGAAGTGAAGATATGGTCCAAAAAGGGGACAAAGAGCTCTAAAGGAGAAAAATCAGAGACAAAATCATCATCTACTAATGATGATATCTCTTCATCAAATTAATCCATTAGGGCTTAAGGGGGAACAGGTAGAAATGCTACTGTCCTAAAGAAACTAGTGAGATTTACTCTCACTAAGTGGAAGTTGTTATTGAGAAGCACTCACCGATCTAAGACCAAAGAACCAGTCAAAGGAGTATGCGGTGTGCTCTGGTTAATTACCTTCTCAATGATAGGCTGATGTAACACAGTTGAAGTATCAACCGAGGATGTTGTCGAAAAATAGGTAAAGCATTGATTATTGATGAGCCAGTTGACAAAGGTAAAGTTAGGAAAAACTTGGTAAGGCTCATAAATGTGATAACCATTAACAAAATGTTACCATTTTCTAATTACCATTGGAGCCTGAGGATATAAAAGGGAAAGCATATTAATCATTTCACTTTGCTTTACTCTTTGTGTAAAATTTTCTTTAGGCTTGAGTAATCTATCTATCTGTGTTCATGATCTTTGCTTTTCAAATTCTGCAAATTCAATAGAGTTTTGTGTGTTTTCTCTTCCCAACAAAATGGCATCATCATCATCAATTGCAACCCTTATTGACATCAATCAGCAAGATTGACCCAATTATGATGTAATGCAATTTCAGAACAGGTCAAATGATAAGGTTGGAGCCCTATCATCTATACCAAGTGGCATGCTATTGATTGAAGACATAACCACCTTCATTCATTGCAAGCAAGAGGAGTTGATGAAACTTTCATACAAAGCAAATTTCTAGGGCTCTACAAGGACGGGAAGCTAAAGGAAAATTATGCTTGACTGGAAATGGTTGCATTTGTTGAAATTTAGATTAGAATATATGGATTTTAATTTTCTTTTAAAAATCTGATATATATGTATATAATCTCAATATATATAATATATATTTATAATTGATATAGTAATAGTTATATATAATTTATTAATATTAATTATATTAAAGAATGAGACTTGTATTGTGTTTTCTATATTTTTCATCATTCGATCATGAAAGGTATATATATATAAGTGAGGGCATGTTGATGAAGAGACATGTCCCCACGCGTGGAGACATGTCTATTCATCATGTCTTTCCACAATATTCATCCAATAGTAATCAATGTCATCAATACTCAACGTTCACATGCCAATCGATATCCATCTATTAAGTTGAACTGATACTTATTGGTATCTCTACCAAGTCACCTGATACCATAATAAAATTCTCAATAATATTGTGTTAGGGATTGTGTTGACTGATATAAATCAGTCGATACAAATCTGTATATACAAATAGACAACAAGGAAAATCAATAAAATGAAAATATCAATCTTGATCAATCAGTTTCATTAATATATAGTTTATGATGCTTATTCAATTCATAGTATAGTTATTATGAAAGATATCAAATCTAATTATATGTATATATATAATAATAATAATAATAGATATTATTATTATTATTATTATTATTATTATTATTATTATTATATATAATAAGCACAATATACATTGATATTTTCTTATAATAGTTATTTTATCTCAATGAAGCTATAAACATCAACACTCCCTCTCAGCTAGGGAAGATAAAATGCACATAGCAATAAGTTCATAAATTGTGAAGGTTTGTTCCCAAATGGATTGCCTCCATCTATGATTCAATCCATAGTTCTCAGGTGGATTTCCTCCATCGGCGATTCTATCTACAAACTCACAAGCTTTAGTGTGGATTGCCTCTATCGGCGATTCTATCCACAAGCTCTCATGTGGATTGCCTCCATTGGCGATTCTGTCCACAAATTCATGAGCATTAGTGTGGATTGCCTCCATCAGCAATTCTATCTGCACGTTCCTAGGTGGATTGCCTCAATCGATCCACAAGTTATGATCTGTTTAAATCATCACAAGATATCTATCATAATAGAAAGTTATTGTAAGATCATCACCTTCCAATAACTTTAACAAATAAAAGTGATAATCATTTGGAAGTCTTCACTTCCTAATGATTTACATAGGGCCCATATAGTCATAAAATAACATTAACATAATAATCAATAATCATGTCAAGTTTACCACAGAAGTGTTCTTATCTTTATCAGTGAAGTCCCTCTCAATCATAAGGTATCTTGAATTTCTTTTAGATTACATATTTCTCTGAACATACATTTAAATTATTGACTTCAACAAGGTAAGCTTGCATTCTAAGTCTATTAGGACACTTTCTTATAGTGTGACCATATTCATCCCATCTAAAACATTACATTGTAGAGAGATCTCTAGGTTTCTTCAATGGTTGTTGATCATATGACTTCTTGCCCTTTTTCCTTTTTGAACTAGTGACAAGAACCTGAACCTCTTCATTAGTGGACTCCACAATTCCTCTGGATGTAAGGTTATACTCTTCTTGAATGCAATCAGCTTTTAGTTAATCAAATTTGGGGAGTTTGGCGCAAGCACTTACTCCTTGTCTAAAGTTTTCCCATGAGATAGGGAGCCCATTTAGACTTATCATAGTTAACTCCTTATTATCATAAATGTGACCAATTGAAGATATTTGATTCCTTAATTATGTTATCCTCATAAAATATGAGGTGATAGTCTCTCCTTTATTCATTTTAATATTAGAGAGTTGATTTTTAAGTGTAAGAATTCTGCTAGTGGTGTTGATCTCAAACATGTTTTCCAGGGCTTTGAACATGTTATATGCGGAGTCTAACTTTGTGATGATAGGTAGTAGATGATTTTTCACTCCATCTACTGAAAACTCCATTGCTCTAGTATTTTCTTTTTCCCATTGACTCTGCTCATCATTTCCATTAGGTTTAGGAGGATTTTCTATTATTGTCTTTAGCTCATTCTTCCTTAATACCAACATCATTCAAAGTTTCCATGATTCATAATTTGAAGCACCTTCAAGTATGTCTTTGAGTCTCATTCCATTTTCCATTCTATCAATACAAGTTTTAAAGAAAAATCTGATCTTGATCTTCCTTCAATCTAATTCGACCTTCCGTTAAGCGATTAGGGCTTTAGCGAAGTAACCTTGTTCTGATACCATGTTGAAATTCAGATCAAAATATATGGCTTTTAATGCTCCAAAGACCTTCAAAAATGTAATTTATTGAAACATAGATGAGACATAGTTAATCCTGATCACTTTTGAGCCTTGGATGTACAAATACATCTCTCTCATTGTTAGAAGAAAGAAAAAGAAGATCTTTTAGGGAGAGATGATCAGTGATGTCCTCTCTAAGTAGTTGACCCAGACTCCCAAGTAACTACTACTGGGACATTCTACTTGAATTCTTACTTGGTGTATATTGTTTCTTCCATGGGTTCTTTCTCAGGACTCACTATCAAGGGAGATAGGACATTGGTGCCTATTTGGGAGTATTATGATCAATTTCCTCTAAGGGCCAGCCAAATGCATTATAGGAGAGTACAAGATGCCTTCTATGGGCATTAAATGTGCTTTTCTGATAAAGAACTCACAAATAAGCAAGTGTCAGATGAGGCATTGATCAAGGTGAATGAGTATGGTTGACTATTTCTATAATTCCCTAACTTCACATACATGCGAGTTGGGTATTTTCCAGGTGAACCATAAATACCCCCATGGTACCCTACTGACAAAATCATTTTGATGGAGCTATCAAGGTAGTTAATGGCAGCGCAGGCATACCAGTCTATATTGCATAGACCAGGTGTGGGGATTTCATCAAGAAATTCATTAAAGATTGGTGGATACTCTTTGGAAACTGTATCCAAGATGAAGATCATGGAGTTTGAAATTCAAAGGATCACACTGAATAAGTTCATACCCAGGAGTTGTTTTGATTGGAGAGGCCTCAATGACAAAATGACGAGGCAATTCGTGCATGTGCATCATCTTGAGGACATATGGATTGATTTATGCATGCAGGTAGATATCTGAAAGATGGACTATTGTCGGTTGACCATCAAGCAAATTGTTGACTTCAACCTTGTAGAGATCCCTGCTAGTGTTGAAGATGATAATTTTATCCTTGATCCAAAGTACATAAAACATCATGTGGAGAATTTGCCCATTTACCTCCAATATGGTCATCTAAGGAGAGTAGCTCTATTTGGGATCAGTTTCAATCAATCCTTGCCAATACCAATATTTGGTTAAAAAGGAGAGGCCTTAAATGTATCAAGATCAAGCCAAGCAAAGACTTTGATCTTGCTGGTCCGATTAGTTTAAGGTTAGAAATTAAGGGCAAAGGTAAAGATGGAATGTCTACCTTAGTCTCAGAACTTCCAGTGATGATGATTTCATACCACAACCAATGAAGTCTACTCTTATGGTACCTTCTATGGACATGATAGTTGCCACTATACTTCTTGACTCTTCTCCTGTGTCAGATGAGTCACCTGATTCACCATTGGATATAGTCAAGGATGAATTCTCCACAAAGAAGGCACCTCCTCCTAAGGATTTAGTATTGATAACACAAGCTCTTCCCATCTCATCAGTTGCTCCAATGATCTTGTTAGTGGAATAGTATAAGAGTTTTGAGAATGTGTTTGATGCATACTCCATGACTATCCCCTCTGTGAAAATTTCATCTATGGCATTAATGGATACCACTTCAGCACAATTTGAGCAGTTTATAGCTAAGGTTACCCATAGCAGCCCAACCTCTGTGGCCATTCAGACAGAGAATCCTCTCATTGTGACTAGTTTTGCACATGTTGACTCAGTAACCACATTAGTTACTACATCTACAATAGGATCTTCATCTTTTTCTCTACCTCTGTGGCTTAGCGTAATCACTCAGAAGAGGAAGAAAGAGGAAATATCACCTAAGGATCATGATTACAAGCAATTTGCTAGGACCAAGGCTCCTAAGAACAAAAAGGAAAAAAAGGTTTCAAGGGTCATGGTTGACAACAATGAAGTCAAGTATGTAGAGGTAGCTAAACTTCTTGTTGACAAACCTACAAAGGAGATGTAATCCACAGACTATAAGTTCAATAGAAATGAACTTGGAAAACAAACATGCCTGAGTTGTCAATGGGATGTGCAAGATGCATGCAACCTACTCACTCAAAAGAATGATAAATTGTGGGAAAAAAAGAATAGGTTGAAGGAGGAGAATGCACAACTTCTAAACATCATAGAAAATATGAAGGCTTCTTCTCTATCAACTAATCCTATCTCTTCTAAGATTACAGGACAAGTAAAAAGGAAAGAAAATGCCATAGATGAATGGGAAATTTTTTAGGAATCACAAGGCATGCAAGTAATTCAAGATGTTTTCAGGTATTCAAATAGGGAAGAGAGATCTAGGCTAAGTTGAGTGAGATCCTTACTTCTTTCAATTAGTAGCTCTAATTCCTAGATGAGGATCTTGATGTTTGGAGCATGATAGAAGTTGATTTAGATGTCTTATGCGACTATGGAATCATTTCTTTGATAGAGATGTACTATAATTATTTGCATCTAATGGTCAATAAGGAGAAAGTTATGCAAGGATTGGTGATAGAAAGTAAGGCGGAAGTGGAGTGCCTAAACAACCATGAACACATGATTAATGATTGCTTTCAACAATTAACATGCCAAATAATTACTGAAGATGAACTCACCAAAGAAGAAGATATTTTGACAGGGTTTGCAAGAATTATTTGTCTACAACTTGAGGTGGATAACTTTCACTTCAGTATGATTGATACACTGACAAGCTACAAAGCTTCACTGGATAGCCTACAAAATCATCTGATTGAGTACAAAAAGGTTACCTCTAAAAGTACGAGCTTAATTCAGAAGGTGATTATGATCGCAAAATATGCAGGACCACCAGATGAAGCAATCGTTCATGAGAGTTTGCAAAAATTTAGAGATTTTTTAGATACTTTGTGAAGATGTTTTCTAAGTGTCAAATACTTTATTTTTCTTCATGCTTTAATAGAATAGGTATAATTTTATGATATATTGTGTGTAGAAGCAAAATACTTTGTAAATATAGGCAAACATGTCCCTGTATAATCACTTTATATAATCTGGTTGCAAGAGCATTAGGCATTACAACATTGAATAAGTCATAAGTTAGTTAGTTAGTTGTTGAATAAGTCAAATTGGTCTAGGATTTCCCCTTTTCTCTCCACTTTTCTCTCTCCTCTTTTCCTATATAAAGGAGGGAGCTCATTGTAAATAATCATCTTTTGTTTTAGGCAAGAAAACTATGTTGGAGAAGCTTGTGTGGTGAAAACTTTGTGTTTCATTGTACAAATTTTCAAAAGTGAATAAAAGGAGCAAGATTTTGCAAACTATGTGTTGCAAGTCTTGTGATTGAATGATGTTTTCTTATGATGCATTATTTAATCATTCTTGAGTTCACTTTATGGTTTCACTTGTGTGAATCACTTGAGTTTCAGTTCACCTTTTGAGAGACTTTGAGCTACAAGAGGAGACTTCCTATAGTTCAATAGTGGTTGCAAATACTAGGAATTGAAGACTTTGAGCTTTAGCTTTAAGTCTTTTATTTCAATTTCAGGATTATTAGTGAGATTTTGAGCCTCACTATTGATTATAGTTATTCTTCAAATAAGATTAAATTATCGTGGTAGTAGGAGATCTTTGTAAAAGTTAGAAAGTTGTTACTTGTGAATTATAATTTTAGAACTCTCCCTATTCTCATTATTTTTATGCTCTTTACTGGTTTGTGTTAGGAATTTAAGATCTTGATAGAGAAAATTTGTTTATTATTTATATTCTTTTAATATTTACTGATTTATATTGTTGTGTGTTGCAGAGGAGAAGACAATGTCATGGTGATTCATTGCTCTCCTCTCAACACATAATACCTTAAATATGTAGTATGATCTGAAACGTTGATGGTAAAAAAATGCTACACAATTGAATCCAAAAACTGATACTTACAATAACCTGATTTTCTCATTACCAAATGCATGATGATTCTATGTTTGTCTTCACCATTAACATTTGTTTTTCTCCACATTTGATTCCCTCTTCAAGTTGCTAGACCAGAACCTGACAGCTATAGTTTTATTCATTGGACTCTAACAAGCAGATGTTTTATTTAAAAATAATTATATTTAGGACAAATTCTACATCCTCTAATTGCAGTCTTAGCTTTTCTAGTGCTTCCATGAGTGATTTATAAAACATACAAAGCAAGTGGTAAACTTTGAAAATTGTTATGTGAAAAAGAATAAGAAATTAGAATTGGTACCACTAGAGTGAGTGGATTGAAGAGCACTAGTGAAGGAGCAGAGCTTTCTTTTGCCCCTCAAACTTAGAGAGAATGATGTCCTATTCATTCTAATTTTCATTCTACACCAAATCAGAGTAGCAACAATTGTGGGAGAAGCCATTGACATCCTTTTGTTAATAGTAGGGCTTAAATTTAGCTAGAAACAAGCATATGCTCTGACTGAATTGACCACCATTC
Organism: Chamaecyparis obtusa; assembly: GCA_027943335.1. Taxonomy (NCBI): domain Eukaryota; kingdom Viridiplantae; phylum Streptophyta; class Pinopsida; order Cupressales; family Cupressaceae; genus Chamaecyparis; species Chamaecyparis obtusa. The sequence continues at coordinate 1,179,655 of BSBK01007636.1, read as the reverse complement.
TCTTCTCTTCACATGTGAGAAGCTTTCACTTCTTCTGGCAGTCCCTTTATCTCCCGCTAACCCCAATTTGCATACACATTGTTCTAATTATTTGGTTAAGAGTTTCGCTAGCTCTTTAACACAGAGCACATAAGATAGGTAGTAGAAAGTGTTGAGGAATGAAGGCCAACAGTCATAATGGTTTTTTTATCTATTTTATTGTGACTCTTCATTCTGAAGACTCTTCATATGTAATAATTTGGAGCCTTTATATTTTCTGCTCCTACTCATTTGTAATCATCTTTTGAGAATTAATACAATACTTTGCAGTCTAGATGTAGCCACAATTTGTGGTGAACTAGGATAAATCTTGTGTTTGTGTTTTGTCAATTATTTTAATAATCTATTGTTTAATTTCTTGCATTTCAATCCCTTTCAATTGGTATCAGAGCACAGGTTGTGCAAATTGGAAATCTGGGTTGAATTTCTGGAAAGATGGAGATTTGAAAGTGGAGAAATTCTTAGGCAAGAACTTCAGCCTGTGGAAAGTACAGATGCATTCCTTGCTAATCAAGCAAGATTTTGCAATCACAATAGATGGAAAAACTAGTAAACTAGTAGTGATGTCAGATGAAGATTGGAAGAAAATTGATGATAAAGCAATGGCATCAATCTTTCTTTCACTGTCACAAAATGTTTTTTTTAATGTCTTCAATGAAAAGACAACAAAAGAAGTCTGGGACAAACTTCAGAGCATGTATGAGACAGCATCGGCTGCGAATAAAATTTTCATTATGAAGAAACTCTACAAGCTGAAAATGAAGGGACTATGATGTCAAATCATGTAAATGATTTGAATACTTTATTATGCCAAGCAACCTCGGTTGGTATGACTCAAGATGACGAAGCCAAAGCCATCATCTTGCTATGTTCTTTACCTGACAGTTGGGATCCCGTAGTTACAATTGTTAGCACCTCTAATTCCTCAAAGAAGCTGGTCTACGATGAAGTGGTTGCTACTTTACTTAGTGAAGATATGAGAAGTAACAAAGGCACCCCATCTGGTGATGTTCTTACCATGGTCAGCACTAAAAGAAGGGGAAGAAGCCATCATAGAGGCAATAATAATTACAACTACAATCAAAGAAAATCAAGATCACCCAATCGATCAAAGTCAAGAGGAAGAAATGGAGAGTGATAGTTTTGTGGCAAACTAGGTCACTCAAAATGAAATTGCAAATCTTTCAAGAAAGAATAAGAAAAAGTGAGGAATAGTGAAGCTAATACAGCCTATGAAGCAGATGAAGTTGCTCTAGTTCTTTCTACAAGTGACTCAAAATTAGATTCTTGGGTGATAGATTCTGGAGCCTCCTTCCATGCCACTTCATGTACGGATTATTTTCAAAATTATCAAGGTGAATTTGGAGAATTTTTTTTGGGTGACAACAAAGCATGTAAAATCATTGGAAAAGGTGATGTTGTCTTGAATCTAGAAGGTGGAGCCAAATTGCCACTCAAAGATGTTAGACATGTTCCTCAACTAAAGAGGAATCTAATTTCAGTCAACTAACTATATATGCAAGGATTTAAAACAAAATTCATAGATACATGGAAAATAGTCAAAGCTTCATTGGCTATTGCAAAAGGAGAGAAGACCGGTAGCCTCTACATTGTGAAACCAATCAATGAGGTGGGAGCTGCTATGATAGTTGTAGGCAGCGATGTGGCACTTTGGCATCAAAGATTAGGCCACATAGGCAAGAAAGGCCTAGAGTTAATGATCAAGAGGGATCAACTACCAGGTCTCTAATCAGCAAACTTGGAGTTTTGTGAACATTATCTCTACGGCAAGAAAAAGTAGGTCAACTTCTTGAAAGATGGGCATGACATGAAGGCAAAACCATTGGAGCTTGTACACTCAGATGTCTTTGGTCCTACTGAGGTAAGCTCATTAGGTGGTGCTAAATATTTCATTACTTTCCTTGATGATTGCACTAGGAAAGTTTGGATATATGATGGAAAATAAATCAGAAGTTTTTTCTAAATTTAAAGTCTTCAAAGCTCTTGTTGAAAACCAAAGAGGCCACAAGATTAAATGCTTGAAAATAGATAATGGAGGGGATTTTTGTTCACTGGAATTTGATAACTATTGTGCAGATAATGGTATTTGTAGGGTGAAAGTTGTTCCCTACACCCCTCAAGAAAATGGGGCAATGGAAAGGCTTAATAGAACAATACTTGACAAAGCTCACTGTATGCTTTCCAATGAGGGTTTGGGAAAAGATTTTTGGGTTGAAGTGTGCAATACAATAGTTTATTTGATCAATCAAAGTCCCTCATCAAGGTTGAACTTTGAAATTTTGGAAGAGGAATGGAAAGGAAGAAGCATTTCATACTCTCATCTTAAAGTTTTTAGCTGTTAGGCTTTTGTACATGTCCCTAAGGAGAAGTGGAGCAAACTGGATCCTAAATCATAGCCTTGCATATTCATTGGATATGGGGAAGAACAATTTGGCTTCAGACTTTGGAGCTTAACCAATAAGAAAATTATTAGGAGTAGAGATGTAGTATTTAATGAGAACATATTTCCTCATTCTAAAGATGAAACTCCTACGAAAGAATACATTCCCCTATTTGACATGATGAATAATGGAAATCAAAATTCTTCCATCTACTCGCATGCTAATCCTACATCAAATTCCCCAATCTCTATTTTGCCCTCAATGCCTTAGTAATCACAAAGCTCTTCATCAGAAAGCTTGATGAATGAAAATATTCATGATTGGAATCCATATGATGGTAATCTAGTTGTCCCTCCACATGGATTTGATTCCCTGCTCACACCTTAGCATAGGATAGTTATGAAATGGATTGGCATGAGCTCTCTCTTGGTAGACCTCAGCAAAGTCATGATAGAGACAATTCCCTTCTACCTCACAAGAATTTGATACACGGTAGGGACAATCCAAATCATGGCTGGAGTAAAATTCTTTCACCACATGATAGAGAGCAAGTTGTTGTCATACCTAATTCTGCTAGCAGGGATAATTCACTTCATGACAAAGGAGAATTAGTAAATACACAACATAACAAGGATAATTCACTTCATAAAAGAGGAGAATCAATACATGGTGGGAGTCTTGGAATGCATCATGATAGTCTCCAACATCAAAATAATTGTCCCCTGCCACCGCACTATAGTGAAGAGCATGCTCTCGACAAAGCATAAACTAGTCACGGTAGGGAAACATCACACGATAGGGACAATGCTAGTTATGGCAGGATTGAAGACCTCTTGCCAAGTCATGGCAAGGATACATCTCACGATAGGAAATAAAATACACACAACAAGCATGATATCAGGGAGCAGTCATGGCAAGGACTGATTTACAACTGTCACCAACCTCCCTATGACAATCTTCATTCATCTTACAGTAGTGATGAAGACTCATTACCTACTCATAGCAGGGACAACATACCTAGTATTCACACCAGGAAGAACACTAATGGTAGTTCACAACAGGGGAGACCTGTTAAAGAAGGAATCGGGGGAGCTATAGGTAGAGCCTTTGATGAAGGCATCATGCCTTCTCTACCTCTTATGCAAGGAGATAAACATGGCCTTAAACAAGGAATCAAACATCCAAGAGGCACCACTTCTAGCTCTTGATTTGAGCTAGTCTAGGATCAAATAGAAGATATTGAACCTCAATTAAGAAGATCCACCAGACAGAGAAAAATGCCAGCCAAATACTCAGATTATGAGCTATTGTTCATTGAAGAAGAAGAACCTTCTATTCTTGTCTCTAAATTTGTAGAACCATCAACATTTAAAGCTACTCTCAAAGACGTTAACAACGATAAATGGCAAACAATGATGCATGAGGAGATGGACTCTTTACTCAAAAATCAAACTTGGGATTTGGTATCTCTTCCGCCACATCGAAGACCACTTAGAAACAAGTGGGTATATCAAATAAAAGAAGAAAATGAAGGCAGAAAATGATTCAAGGCTAGATTGGTGGTAAAGGGGTTTGATCAAGAAAAGGGGATAAACTTTAATGAGATCTTCTCACCAGTTGTCAAAATGACAACTATCCGAATAGTCTTGGGATTAGTAGCAGCATGGGATCTTGAGTTGGAACAGCTTGATGTGAAGACCACATTCCTACACAATGATGTAGAAGAAGAGCTATATATGGAGCAGCCTCAAGGATTCATCAAGAAGGGACAAGAGCACCTTTATTACAAGCTAAATCAAAGTTTGTATGGCCTCAAACAAGCTCCATGATAGTGGTACATAAAATTTGATTGCTTCATGGCTGAAAATAATTTCACAAGATGTGAATCAAACCCATGTGTCTACTTCAAGAGACTTCCTAATGGTGAATTTGTCATTCTCCTTCTTTATGTTGATGATATGTTAGTAGGTAGCACAAACAAAAGAATAGTAAATGAGTTAAAGGAAAAATTGGCAAGAAAGTTTGACATGAAGGACTTAGGGGCAGCCAAGAAGATTCTTGGCATGACGATCACAAGAGACAGGAAGAAGAAGGAAATTACATTGTCTCAAAAACAATACATTGACAAAGTTGTTGAGAGGTTTGGCATGGCTAATGCTAAAGTTTCTCCTCTTCCTCTTACTGGTCACTTCCACTTAAGTTTTGAATTGTGTCCTAAAACACAAGAAGAAAAGGACTTCATGGAGAAAATTCCATATAAATCTCATGTTGGAAGCATCATGTATGTAATGGTTTCTACTCGCCCTGACATTGCTCATACGGTGGGAGTTGTGAGCATATTCATGAGCAATCCTGGGAAAGCTCATTGGGAAGCTGTTAAGTGGATACTAAGGTATCTAAAAGGAACTTCAGATTATGCATTATGCTTTGGAGGAAATCAAGTTCACCTACAAGGTTACACCGATTCTGATCATGTCGGAGACTTGGACAAATGAAGGTCTACCACTAGATATACCTTCACATTTTCTGGAGCTGCCATCAATTGGGCTTCAGGGTTGCAACATTGCATTGCTCTTTCTTCAGCTGAGGCTGAATACTTAGCTCTTTCCGAAGGTGCAAGGGAAATGATTTGGCTTCAGTGATTGTTTGGTGATTTGAAAGTGCATCAAAATGAGTATAAACTATTTTGTGACAGTCGTAGCACTATCTTCATGTCTCATAATCACTCTTCACAATGTCACTCTAAGCACGTTGACGTACATGCTCACTTTATTTGTCATGCAGTTGAAGAAGGAAAGTTGGAAGTTGTCAAGATTGATACTAAGATCAATCTAGCAAATATATTCACCAAGGTTGTTGCCAAAGAGAAGTTTGATTGTGCAAGGACTTCTCTTGGCCTTATGAAGAAAAGATAAGTCAACACTTCAGTAGGGTATTGGGTGATCAGTTGCAGCATGGTTGTCCTTCAGGTGGAAGTTTGTTGAGGAATGAAGACCAACAGTCATAATGGTTTTCTTATCTATTTTATTATGACTCTTCATTCTGATGACTCTTCATATGTAATAATCTGGAGCCTTTATATTTGCTACTCCTACTCATTTGTAATCAACTTTTGAGAATTAATACAATACTCTGCAGTCTGGACGTAGCCACAATTTGTGGTGAACCAGGGTAAATCTTGTGTTTGTGTTTTGTCAATTAGTTTAATAATCTGTTGTTTAATTTCTCGCATTTCAATCCCTTTCAGAAAGAAATTCATCTCCAGATATTGATGAGGTTTTTTCTTATATAGAGGAGGATTACATGTAGTAGGTTAAACAGTTATGTTTAAGATCTGAACCAAAGTTGTGGATACAATGTCTATTAACACTAATTAAGTCAAGACTTCCCAGATTTTTAAATTTTTTCAGTAGGAAAATTATAACTTAAAAAAATATATTTTTAATTTATATTTATTAGATGTGTATTTTGGTATTTAATCAAGGTGTGGTGTATAAATTAGTGAAATTCATTTAATTTATTACTTTTAATTATATTGATTTAATAGTGAAATGTATTTAATTTATCATTTTTAATTATATTAATTTCATGGATTCAAATTTAGTTTCAATTTTGGGGATGACCCCATAGTGTAGCGAGAAGATTTCCATCTAGGAGGTTGTGGGTTCAAATCTACTTGAGTTCCATGTTGTTCATTTGGCTTTGGCTCATTATCGATAAAAAAAACTAATTTCAATCTTTTTATTTTTTATTTTAGATTTATTCTTAGGTACAATTCTTTTTCTTAGATAAAATCATGCTTTTAATTGCATCCACTTTATTCAACCTTAACTAATTTCATCAAGGGGTGGCAGGTATGTAGAAACTGTGACTTATTGACCTACGACATTCTTTAGGAAAGAAATGTGGAAGACGTTATGGATTTGGCTTCCCTCAAGTAGATCCAATTCGTATGCAACCTTTCCCACTCTCCTAGTCACACGGTAGGATCTGTAGAAATGCGGCCTCAACTTCTCTTTTTTGGAGACCTTCAAAGAGGACTATATGTATGGTTGAAGTCGGAGGTATACCAAATCCCCGACTTTAAAACTCTTCTCGGTTTGATGCTTTTCAGTATACATTTTTTTCTAATTTTGAGCCCATTGGATATTTTCCTTGAGAGATCTTAAAATATATATTCCTTCATGTAGCCATTCTTTGGCCTTCGGTGGGTGACTGTCACCCAGAGCCAAGTCCACAAATGAAGGAGGTTCATACTTGTACAAATCTTTGAAAGGTTCCATCCCAATGGACATGTGGTAGGTTTTATTGTAACTATACTCTCCCAGATGTAGCCATTTGACCCACACTCTCTATTGTATGGAAATATAGTTTTTGAGGTAACCTTCCAGCCATTTATTCACAATCTCTATTTGTTCATCAAGCTGGAGGTGATAACTAGTGCTTGGTGATAACTCTATTCCTTCTAGTCAAAACAATTCTTTCTAGAAGTTACTGAGTAAGCAGCTACCTCTGTCACTGACTATGTTTCAAGGGAGTTAGTGCAAGAAGAACACCTCCCAGAAGAATAAGTCTACCACTTGTGAGGCCTGAAACTCTACTAAAACAACAAAGAAATGTGCATACTTGGTTAATCTATCAACCACCACAAAGATACAATCCTTCCCTTACACCTTAGGGAGCCTAGAGATGAAATCCATTGAGATGGTGTCCCACTTTTTCTTCAAAATTGGTAATGGTTGAAGTAAACCCACTAGCAGAGTGTTTTCGGATTTATTTTGTTGACAAATAGCGTATTCTCAGACGTACTATAATATATCATTCTTAAGGCCCTTCCATGAAAGCCTTTCCCTGATCTTCTTGTAGGTCTTCAAGTATCCCTAATGCTCAGCTAGAGGCAAGTTGTGCATCTCTCTCAAGATTTTCTCCTTCAATTTGGATTCGGGAACTAGATAAATTTTGTCCTTGTAGAAAATAATATCATCAACCACCTTATACATGTCATCCTGAACTTCTTCATCAAGTAGTTGGCACACAAAAGTGTTCTTGGAATATTCCACCAACAAATGTTCCCTCCAATCTATTGAGATCTGAGATAAGGAACATATGGCCTTATATCCCTTCCTTACCGATCTCACCAATTTTCTTTTCTTGGCCTTGTAGCCCTTGAGCCCCCAATTAGGTCTCCTAATCTGGGTTTTTAGGCTTTCTTGCAAAATGATCATTAAGGACATACCAAATAAATTATGGATTATTCAATAAATTAGGAAACCCTAAGATATTTTGTGGGTCTTGGTTTCCTAAACCTCCATACAGTACCCTATCCAATCTATGAGGGTTTGATGAGGGTTTTTATGGCTTCTAGGAACTCACTATTCACTGAAAGGAAATGTTTTCCAAATGTATTTTCCAAGCATCTATTTCTTCACCAAGTATCTATCTCATCTCCATACTCATCTCCAATGCATTAGAATCAACTTTCACAATCACCCATGCAAGTAACCTTACAAATCACCTCCTTGTTCCTAGTCAGGCAATGATTGTGCTCACCTAGGGCAAGGTCACAAATATAGCTCAACTCATCTTTAGAACCCTTAATTTCTTATGTACACTATACATGGACTCCATTCCCATGTCCAAAAAGGTCACGATGAACATAGTGGGATTTTATGGTGGAGCCATTTTGCCACTGATTGCTATATGCAGGCCAGTGAACTGGCAGGAACTAAACAAACAGTAAGAACTTACAAAACTAATCAAAAAAACTTACTCATATACAAAAATATAGTAAAAATATTACCACTTCCAAGGCTTTTCAACAAAAATAGTAATCTAATCCATGAGATCCTATTCATGCAAAGGAACAATAAATTGTGCCTTAATTGTTTATGTCAGTGTTTGATTTGCTTATGTCAGTAAATAAAAAAGTTTTCCAACCTCGGCATCCAAGCCTTTTGAGGCTTAAATAGATTTTTCTCACATGTGTGGGTGGTTAGGACCTAAGTAAGACCTAATCCTAGCCTTTGGTCTCTTTAAAACAAAATTTTTCATGCAACTTTGCAAAGTTGCAAAAGTTGTCATGACAACTTTTTAGCAACTTTGTCCTAAGTGATCCTCCTCACTCACAAACCACTTCTAACCCCCTAGGATGTTAAGAAAACACTTCTAAGGCTCATTTAGGCTTATTTTATCCATTTCTTATCATTTTGGGGTCTATTTCAACCTTAGGCCCTTTTCCACTTCCTAGGACTATACTAGCCACTTGGCTCTCATCCCAAGCTTGACTAGGCCAAACCAAAACTAACTTAACTAGCTAACTTCACTACATCACCTAGACCCTCTTTAGGTCTTTATTAATCATATGATCTGGCTAGGATTAGTACAAGCCAAAAAATAGGGTATGACACTTAGCCAAAGTCTGAGGTGCTCTTGCACCAATAAGGCATGAATAATTTTTTGGAGGTAAGATTTGTGTTTTGTGGTATGGAAAGATAATTGTTTGATTATGTAAATAGTGTAATAATTATTTGGTTGTATTAGAGACTGTTCTTTCTAAGTTATGATCAAATGTGGGTTGGAGATATGATATATTTGTTGGCTCAAAAATTAAGGTACATTTTAATGACTTAGATAAAAGTGCTATGAACTAAAGAATTTCTCTTGATAGGCTAAGTTTGTGGGGCCATTTTAATCCTAAGGCTACAAACTAGTTTAAGAATAGTTTTAGTTGTTTCTACATAAAGAAGATAAAGTCTAACAGTAAAGAGGAAGAGAAAAAAATTATTTCTAAACAAATGCAAATTGTAGAAGTTAACGTTGTGGTCTCTACAGGTAATGAGAAGCAAGTTTATTCTCCCATCTCCTTAGATAGAGTTTATATGTCAGTTGAAAATATTAGTACAATGTTGACTCTATCAAGAGTGCATAATATTGCTAGAGATATGTTTTATGATATAATCAGGACATTTTTTAGTTTCTCCATGAGAAGCTTGGGGTTGTTGTTTGTTCTTCTATTTTAGTGCATCAAAGTGGTGCATCTATCTAGGAGGAGCCTTATGACTTGTTCTTTTTCTCTAGACTAATACTAATGGCTATTATTAGATGTGTGCATCAATAAATATGTTCTTGGACTTTGTCCTTGATAGAAAATGAAAAGAAATATAAGGAATTTTTTTCAAGATTTCTTTAGTTGTTTCAGTAAGGGGGGTATGATAGTGATTGATATTTTTATCAGAACAATTTTGGTGACATTTTTCCATGAATGAAAAAGGAGGGGATTGTTGGAAATATATTTTTGGTTGTATGTTGTCATTGATGTCAAATATTATGATCTGGAGGTGTTTTTGGTTTCTCAAACATTATGGTCTAGAAGTCTTCTATTCTTGGAGAAGTAGGTTTTTGTACTAAACCTATAAGATAACAAAAGACAAGAATGTATTCAACACTATGGAAGATAAGTATGTATTCAGTATCGATTTAAAATAATGGATGATAAATATGTATCTTGTGATCATGTGAAGATTATGTTTAGTAGTGCTTTAGTATTATACTATTTTATTCAAAAGTCTATATGGTTTATATATTTGTGGTTGAGTGAATAGACAAATACACTCTTACACATGCAATTAATAGTTCTTCATTTATTCTTTTGAAAGGGTTATACTCTAGAAATCAGGGTTTAAGTTTTGATGCTACTTATTCTAATAGATCTAATTTTTGGTCTTGGTTGTGTCCTTCTAATCTAGGTGGATCTAGGACTAAAAAAATCACAATCTCAAAATCTCACAAAAATAGCATAATCAGATAGAGCTTGATGACATGGTCCTGACACAACTTCAATGGGATCAAAAGGAATCCATATGCTCAATTTATGTGTAGTCAAAGGTCCGGTCACATATGCAAATCAAGGAGGCAGTGAAAAAAGGTCAAAAATCAGTTATCTCGTATCTAAGAAAAAGTTACACCAAGTCGTAATGCTCATTGCACTAATTTTGGAACTATTTTTAATTTTGAAAATGGAGTCCAAATAAGAAAGTTACAGTTGACCAGATGACATCAAAATGATGTCAATAGTCTATACAAATGACCTAGCATCCTGACTATGCAAATTTGACAAGTCAAAAATTGACATGTGGCAAGCTAATGATGACATGGCATGTTGAGATGATCAAGATAGTGACATGGAAATGCATTGTTGGTCCAATCAAGGTGGGACACATGTCAACTTTGAGGCAATTGATAAAGAGCCATGTGGCACCCTTATCTCCTTCAACTTTGGATGGTATTCTAACAAAATAGTGTATAGTGGGAGTTGAACCGCTGGCCTCCCTTATGTTAAGAGGTTCACTCAGCATTGCACCACACACTCAACCTTGGTGAGAGAATGCGCATTTATTTATTTAATGAATAACTACCATGAACTAAGGTTAACTAAAAGTTGGAGGAATGACGGTTACAACTTTTGACCCCCAACTTTCCATACCACATGCTTTCCATTGAGTTGCCATGTTTATTGGGATTCAAATAAGGTTATTTTAAAATATGAAACAACTACATAACACCCTATTAATTAATTCATGTGGAGACCCTTATTTTAGGCTTGGTAATTTGTTGAACACCCAAAATTTAATATATGGTTTGATATGAACCATATATTGTTATCATTTGTTGGGGTTAGTTTTATTTTGTGAGGCTTATATTTATAAAAGCCAAGAATGGGTTATTGTTAATAAATAGGGTGGTTATTTGATTTTGAACCAAATATGGTAAAAATGGTGTATAAAAGAGGGGTTATTTTCCTTTGTAAAGACAATTAATCTGGGAGAAGAAATTATTGTGAGAGATTGTTAGGAAGGATTTTTTTTGAATTCTTTGTGAGAATTTACAAGGTGTTTTCTACACCAAAAATTGTAAAGAGAAAGAGAACGTGAATAGGTTCTTGAAAGCTTGGATGTTGTAAGAAGGGCATGTTTTGTCTGGCGACATTAATAAACAAGTCCCCAAATTGAGAAGCAGACCTGGAGATGTAGTCCTAACTAGATGAACTCCATTATCACAATGTTTTCATTTATTTTTTTATCTCTTTCTTATTCTCTGAATTCTTTGAATTTATTATTTCCTCTTTTATGTAATTAAACACATAGTTTATTTAAAGTGTTTAAAGTATAACTCTTTCTTGTAATTTTAATTCTTAAATACATAACCACATAATTACTTTTCAGATCAGGGAATTAATATATGTATTTTGAATTAAGTTTGAAACTTGAAAATCCTAATTTACAAATCACCTTCTTTGGTCATCCAAAAATTATTCTTGGTGATCTAGAAATTATTATTAGGCCCAAAGAAGACAAGTACAACTAAGAGAGGGGGGTGAATTATTTGTACAACACTTAAAAAATTTAACACACTTAATCCAACTAATTTGAAATATAAATAGTAATGCAAGATCTACAACACATAAAATAAAATACCATATTTATTCTCGAGGAAACCTGGTTAAGGGAAACCTCAGTTGGAGTTAAACCCACTAGATAGATGTATTCGACTAAAAGTACTGATTGCTTAAGAGAAAATGAAAAAAAAAAAGGAATGCACATGTATTCAAAATCCCATTGCCTAGAACTCACTACTCACAATACAATACAATGATCTAGCCCTTAGTTGGGTTCACCGATTAATCTCTTATTACAATTCTCTAAGGTGGACAAATTATCCAATATAACTAAAGTGATTCACAACATCAAAAATTCCAATGAAGTATAATTTTCTCCTCAGTCACATAATACATACGTCCTCTTCCTTTTCTTCTATCTTCGCACACACTTTGCAATCACAAATGATTTCCCATTTATACATATTACAATGAATAGCCCACAACAAGGTTGGCTAAGACCTATAAGAACAAATGATATAAATAATATACTCAAACTAAAATGTGATCCTAATCAAGTTAGAAAAGACTTAGATAGGACCCAAAACTTCATCCTTGGACATGCAAGAGCTTCACCAAATCCACACCAAAAATCACAACACGTTACTTCACCAAGTCATCTAGAACCTAATATAAGAAATTCCAACATGATAGCAATTCACCAAATGTGATCACCACAATCAATGTAAACCATCAACATAGTCATAATAGGATCCAAGAATACTAGCAAGAAGAAAGAGTATTTGCCAAACCTTTGCATCAACTCAATCTCAACATCCAAACTCATCTTTGTACTGATCATCAACAATATTGAACACCAAAAATTTTCACACTAAAAGGGTAACTTGTTGAACTTCAAATCATGAACAACACCAGTTGAGGAAACAAAAATGAATTTCAACATTACCACCAACTTCTCACCAACTAAATCAACTAATACAATCCATACCAAAGTAAAAACTCAATCTTTGACACTTTCAAAACAATTGGAATACTAAAATACAAGTAACTAATAAATCAATCATATCTCACTCAAACTATTATGAAAACTTATATAGGTTGACTAGAATCAACTATAGATATATTTGAAACATCATCTAGAATCAAAGAAAAATATCCTCAACATATCACTTGAACAACTGAAATCATCTTCTTTGAACAAACTAAGCACATTATCTACAACAAAAATAGTATGTTGACATCAATGATAAAACACTAATGTCAACACACATAAATAAGGTCTAATAAAAAATATCTAACATGCTCAACAATATCCCTCTTTGGCATTGATGGCAACATGTGAAGTGAAAAATTTATCAATACACAAAGACATCAATATATCCACTTGATCACTCTAAAAATATATCCTCCTAATCACTCTATATATCTAGCTTCAAACCTTTCAACACAATATATCCCTAGCACAATCTCTCTTGATTTTCCTATTTTTCATACAATCTCTCCCCCTATGACATCAATGGAAAAAGGCCAAATATATCAAAAGAACTAAAATTGCTTCAAAAGGCATAATAGGTAACTTTTTGATATCAACATATTCAAAAGACCACTTCACCTAAAGAGAAGTACCAAACTCATCAATCCAGAGAATGATATTCTAATAAATTTTTGAATGGATACCATCCTTAGCATCATTATCTCTAATCACGAGGGGTTATAACTCCAATCTTATCTCTGAGGTACTCAAATGTATCCTTCAGTAAAGGCTTTGTAAATATATTAGCAATTTGTTCCTTAGTAGATACATACTCCAATTTTACTTCCTTTTCATTGACTCTATCCCTCAAGAAATGATATCTGATAGAAATATTCTTTTTCTGTGAATGTTGCACAACATTATTTGAAATATTTATAGTACTACAGCTATTATAGTAAATAACAATAGGTTCATCAATCTTTATCCTTAAATCCTTCAACATTTGATTCATTCAAACAACTTGAGGACAATTTCTAGTAGCTGCAACATACTTAGCTTCAACAGTAGAGAGGGAAATACAATCTTGTTTCTTACTAGCCCAAGAGATTAGTTTCTTACCCAAAAATAATGCACCACCTATTATACTTTTCCTATCATCTACATCACTTTCCCAATCAACATCTGTATATGCAAAAAGCATGAAATCATTACCTCTATCATACCATAAGCTATAGTCAACTATTCCCTTCAGGTATTTGAATATTATCTTAACAACAACAACATATGATTCCTTTAGATTTTCTTGAAATATTTCCACAATGCAAACATCATTCATTATATCAGGTCTAGTCTGAGTCAAGTATAGAAATCCATTGATCATTTATTTGTATATTGTTTGATTTGTGAAAGGGGATTCATCATCCTTGATCAATTTAAAACTAGTAACCATAGGAGTCCCCATCGGTTTTGAATCTTGCATACCTAATTTCTTCAACAATTCTCTAATGTACTTGGTCTGTGTAATGAAAATTCCCTTATCCAACTTTGTAATTTGCAATCCAAGAAAGAATTGTATCTTACCTATCATAGACATCTCAAATTATTTTTTATTTCATCAAAAAAACCTCTACTCAATTCATCATTAATACCAAATATGATATCATCAACAAGGACTTCAAAAATCACTTGATATTATCATCAACTATTTTGAAATATCACTTACTATCAGCAGTACTTTTACTAAATCCAATCTTTATCAAGTATTTATCCAATCTGGCATACCAGGCTCCAGGAGCTTGCTTCAATATATATACAATACTTTTTGTAATTTAAAAACCATAGCTCCTTACTTAGTTAGTGGAAATCTATCAGGATGCTCAATGTAAACATCTTCCTCTAACTCACCATTCAATAATACCGACTTACCATCCATCTAATATACTTTTAAATTATGTAAGTTACATATGCAAGAAGTAATCTAATAACTTCAAGTATAGCTAGAGGGACAAAGGTATCTTTAAAATCAATAAATTCCATCTAGGAATATGCTTTGTATACTAGTCTATCAACAAGCGGCCCATAGGAGGGCATCACAAGCAACTAAAAATAAAAAATAGGAAAAAACCAGCACGAGAGGCAAAAAAAACTAGCCAAAGCACCAGCTCAGCTAACAGTATTCATTATTCCATCTTTTTCATCTAGGGCCTTCTTTGTTCTGGCCTAGATGTTATCCATCCTCCCAATGATCCTTTCTAGCTCTTCTATGTTCTTCTTTACAATGGGGGATTTCTTCTTGCTTCTAGCTCAGTTTCTGGAGCTCGGCCCACCAGCAACCTCCAAGGCATCATTCTTGTGATCAACTTCCTCACCAAGACCAATGTCCAACATATTGACTAGTGTTTTTAGATTGATGCTTGAGTCTTTCATACTATCCTTACTATCACTAGTAGAATTTGGCAAATAAATGACTACGTGACTAAAACTTTTAGTCATGTGACTAAAATTTTTAGTCACATGACCAAAACTGATCATATTTGGCAAATAAATGACTACGTGACTAAAAAATTTAGTCACGTGACTAAAAATGATCAAATTCTACTAATTATTTGCAATTCACAAGTATAAATGACTAAATAAATGACTAATTTGGTCATCGGGTAAACTCACAAGGTCAGACAACTAAAAATGACTAAATAAATGACCAAATAAATGACTAAATAATTAGTCACTAATAATTAGTCACCCAAATAAAAATGACTAAATAATTAGTCATCCAAACAAAAATGACTAAATGAACATTTGATTATTACTCCTTTTATTAATAACATTTGATAATATCTTAAATTGTAAATTATATTATCTTTTTTCGCAGTGGCTTCTTATGTCAGGGTCCTAGTTTCCTTCTTCTGGTACCATTTTTATCTCCAAGTTGTGGGAGCCTGTTGTAAAACCCTTGCTGTGGTCTCAATGTGTTCCTTCTTTGAGTGCTACTTTGAAAATCTTTTTAGACCAAAATGTACAGGGTTTTGAGGCCCCTTCAAAACCTGCTTTCCTAAATAAAAAACATTTGATAATATCATAGACTTATATACTTAGAAGTTCTATTTCACTAGTAATTCTTGTTCATCGATAGGCTTATTGCATGAGAAATCCATTTACACCTGTCTCATGCCAAAAATATGGCTTTTAGGTGATTTCAAAATTGATCGATAAACAATATTTAGAGATAGAATCACAAGGAATAGTTACCATCAAACAAATGTTAACTCATGGTTTACTGTTTTGAAGTAGTTATTTCTAGAAGCAATTAGATTCAATTTACAATATGGATTGTAGAAACGTAATGGTCCAGTCTACTAAAAATGAAACATTTTTCCCTTAAAGAAAAAGAACATTTTTCCCTAAAAATGAAGGTTGATTCACTTTTATCTTTGATTGTTGATATACTCGACCATCTTAATAATTCCAAATAGAAATAATAATGATAGCTTTTGGTATGCGAAAAGTTTCTCTTTTAGACTTTATGTTAATTATTTTTAAAAAATAAAATTATATTATTATCTATGAACATTTATAAGATATACAACTTATATATCAAATAATGAAATTTAAGCATACATTAATTATTATTTTAATAACTTTAAATACTAAATAATAAATAATATAATTTGATTACTTATTCTATGTAAACGCGAAAAGTTAACTATTAAAACATAAAATATTTACTTAAAATTTTAATCCACACTCACTTTCTCAAAGGACCTTTAAGTTTTAAATAAGAAAATAAGAAAAGGAAATAATATTTTAAATAAGAAAATAAGAAAATGATATTGTAGTGCGAAAGTAAGTTCTCGCAAAACTTTTAAAATATATTTTAACATTCCCGCTGGCAATATTTTTCCCCAAATTTCCTACATTTAAAACCATTCTACTCAATCACTCTTTGTTCTCACCATAAATCTTCTCACTCGAAATCCAGAGTTTGAGTCCATCTAAAATTAACCAAACCAAATAGAGAAAACACATGAGTGCTCCATGAAGAGGCAAAAATATGCCTGATGTAGGCACAGGCTACAAATTCAATGCACCTGAAGGCTAGGGTGAAAGATGAAATGGGGGATGAGGCAGGGGGCAGAGCTTCCAATAGGAGCCATCTAAAGAAGTTCAAGCGTGGTGAAGAGGAGCTAGAAGCCAAGCTAGGGTTTGAATCTTCATTAGAGACAAACCTCGATTAGGATGGCTCTCATTGTGGAATATATAAGATTGAGGTTCAATGCACACTTTTAAATCCTTTTGAGATTATTAGCAAATGCATTTTCTAAAGTTGTAGCTATGGAGAACTATGATATATTGTCTTGTTTTTCTTTACTAAAATTTTTGTTCTTTCAACTCTTCTAGTTCATCACACCACTAGTACCAAAGGATGTGCAAACTTTATTCTTCTTGAGGTAGATAAATAATGTTAGAATATGTAACTAACTAAAATGTTTTGGAGGAAGAAATTTTTTTCTAGAATAAAATAGATTAGGGGAGCAGTCAATGAGATTTACAAAAGTGTGTTAAGGATTAGTAGTAAAGTTGAGCAACTAGTTATATTTTTCATTAAATCTGAAGCATGACTGGCATTCTTTTTCACATCTATAATTACCATCCTTTCTTTGGTAGATTGCAACAAACTTTCAAGCATTAGGTAGTCAAAAATCCCAATGAGTTTCTTTGGAAATTTGATAGAATGTTTGATACATTAGAAAATATCACATATCAACATTTTGAAGATATCATTATGTTTAGGTTTTTTGTGGTACAAATCATAGTTTTTTGGGACTATTTTCCAAAAATATTCCTCTCTCAACAATATTTTCAAGAGGAGACAAACAAGTGATTGCTAGAGGGAAATGAAATGATTCCATACCACATTTGTAAAATCCCAGGTGTATAACTATCTACACCAACTAGAAATTCATTCACATGACATCCTTTTTTACCTACCCTCTAAGATTTGTGATTCATTTAGATGCACGTGAAATCCACACAACAATCCTGAAACTCCATCTATGTTTACATGAAGTAGGTATTTTACTTAAGGATATGGTATTCTTCACTTGCAAATTCTAGATACCAATAAAAACTATGCTCAGGTCTATGCTCCTCTCCACTACAAACACTAAATACCAATTTCCATCTACTTGTAAACCATGAATACCAGAAAGATTCCACTTAGGCATATGATCCTCTCTATACCTAAATTGTAAAATTGATCTTCCAAGTCAGAGTTATTAAGCTCGCCCTTTTAGTCTATCTTTCAATAACCATCAAATATGCATACCATCTCCAATTGTTAACTTAGAATACTGGCAAGAATTATAATTAGTTGTATGTTCCTCAACCCACCTAAACTCTAAATAACATCTTCCTGAAAAGTTCCAATAAGCACATACCTTTTAAACCATGTCTCTCAATAACAATGCAATGGACAAACCAACTTGTTGAGATAATGACTCTCCTAACTATATAATTCTAACATTTGCTTGCCTCAACACAAGAGAGAATGGTAAAAATGATTTTTCTCCCAATAATACAAGCACACGAACAAACCAGACCAAATTTTATGTACTCATCGATATGAATCCACAAAAAAAAACCAAATGTGGTCTTAAGTGAGGTAAATAGTTCCAACTAGCTAGGACCTTCGAAGTTTGTTGGGCACTTCTATTGATTAAGAGCTTGAACAGTCCTAGTTCTTTCACAAGTACACCTAATAATAGAAAAAGGAGATATCGCATGCCATTTCATGCATTTCAAGAACTTAACATAGCTTTCCCCTGATGCCATTCTCTAATTTTTCATATGCATTATGGAAGCAAAGGTTGGTCTCTTGACTGCACAAACTAAACTTTGATCCTGTATCATACAGTTTTAAGAATATTTCAACTATATCAAAGGTGATGCTACAGATGCTTTCTTTGAAAATTGAATAAAAATTATTATTTTTTATTTCCATATTACTATTATTTATAATTTGTCCTAAGATAGTATTGGTCATTTTGAAAAAATCTTGTCACTGCTATAACCTTAATGTGTTTGTTTCCTTTAGTACATCCCTCTATGTTTGGACCTAAAGATCTAGCTCTATCTTTAAATCATCACTACACATTGCTTCAATGCATTTACATGTCCCTACTATTATTGGACATGCCCCCCTATGTGTGATGCAAAGGACAATTTATAATGCCATGACTATTATTGACTCGATGCCGATGTGTAGGTATGCAATGTCGTAAGACTTCAAGCTATCGACATTGGCATTAGGTTGAGGTGATGACTCATAATAGAGAACAATAAAATATTGAGCTGATGATATTTGGCATGAGAACATAATACTTAAAAGAGTAATACAGATGTCTTGTTGTACTCTATATGTTAGCATTCACCACAATGTAACAAGAAGCCATTTCCAAGGAGCTCAAATTCGCAATGTTTAGAATCTCAATTAGCGTCTACCTTCAAGATCATAGGAGGGTGCTCACACTTATTTTATTATTGACTCGATGCGGAGGTGTAGGTATGCAATGTCGTAAGACTTCAAGCTATCAACATTGGCATAAGGTTGCAGTGAGGACTCATAATAGAGAACAGGAAAACATTGAGCTAATGATATTTGGCATGAGAACATAATACTTAAAAGAGTAATACAGATGTCCTGTTGTAATCCATATGCTAGGATTTACCACAATGTAACAAGAAGCCATTTCCAAGGAGCTCAAATTCCCATTCCCTTTAATTTTATTTTTGGGCATTTTTTGTCTACATGCTTCTCTCTATTTTGCTTCTTCATGCTCCATGATATATTTTAATATTGTTTCATTTCGTATAGGAGCATCTTTTTTTCAAAGCATTTCTTGACTCCTCTAGCCAGATCAAACCGACCATCGTAGGAATGGACCTTGTCCAAACCTATAGATGGACTAGCCTCGAACTTGATCCCAGTCTAAACTGAATCGGTACTAGGGGCTAGGAGGGCTAAACCAAACTTCCTAGCATTTGACTATATTATTTATTGATATAATTTAATTTCAAATCTATTTTGGGGATATATATATATATATATATATATATATATATATATATATATATATATATATATATATATATATATATATATATATATATATATATATATATATATATATATATATATATATATATATATATATATATTGTCATGCCCAAATTTTTTGGGCAAGAACTCAACTACCAAAGAATAAGTTTTTCCTTTAATCAATTTGCTAATATGTAAAATTTTGAGTTTAAGTTAAACCTTACTAATGTGTTTCATGCACTTTCTACAACAACAAACACAAAATTACAAAAAAAAATTATTTTGAAGATGCATTACAAACATGAACAAAAGTTATGAACATATATTACACATAAATCATTTTACACTCATACTCAAATGAGATACATCATTAGATTTCATTACATAGTCAAATAACTTTAAATACAACAAATAGTTTCTCTGCATATTTTTCTACAAAGCAAACTAGGAAACACCTCATTGCTCTTTTATTCAAGAGGGCTACAACACTTAGGATACCTTCAACTAAAAGCTTATCTCTACTCAACCAAAAACCTGCATATCAGAAACTAGCAATTCATGGAATACTCTACTCCCTACCATATGGCATCATGAGACCTCGTAGGTCCTAGCCAACCCCCGAGAAAGAGGAGCCAAGCTAACTAGGGAACACACATGCAGCCCTCAAATATTGCATATATAACATAGAACTTCATGAAACAATAACATATATGAGACATTACAAAAACCATTTAACATGAATCCCCCTATGGAAAAAATAGGGACAGCAAGTCATTCTTGCCTTCACACAAGGCTTTGCATCATAAATTTTACTTTCATGGCCATTTACAAATTAGATCTACTAAGACCCACCCAACAAGAATGAAAATAAGAACTCCCATTAAAACAACCATAGAAAGGAAACACTATAAGAAAAAACCTTCATTTACACATTTCATGCATGCACAACTTTCATACTATTTTCTTAAAGCATTCATGTAAACAATAACAAGGAGTTGAGGAGTCACCAACCTAAATACCAGGAAATGAAAGTTTTATGATGAGCTCTCCTTATAACTAGTCCCTTTTTCCCTCCATCCTCTACCTTAGCTCTGCTCATCTCCAAAATTGGAGAGTGGGTGCTCCCCCTCTAAGTTTTTTGGGATCCCTCTAAAAGGCTCTCCTCACATTTCCCAATTCAAGGCATGGGTTCCCATTGGTTTTCCTTCCCCATTCTTAAATGATGTCTCCCAAAATGGTACCCAAGGAGGTGACTAGGGGATGGGGAGAAAGGTACTAGCCAATCAAAGGAAGATTGCTATCCCAAAGCAACCTTCCAAAAGTTGATTTCCATCCATCTTGAGAAGCCAACTTTTGAAAGGACTATAAGTCATAAATAAGGTGTCCTAAAGTCAAAAAAATACCCCTTACCCAATGGTCTATCAAGGGGACTAGTCATTTTTGTGCTAAACACTACCCAATGTGTCCACATGAGTCTTCAAAACACCCTTCTAAGCTACCCTATAGATTTTATATGGATGTGACTCTTCCTTGGCTCTCTAATCAAGTGGCTCTTCTTGGGAAGGACAACTAGGTGACCCTTCAAGCTCCCCATGTGACATGCCAACACATTACACTAGCACATGAAGAACATTTCACAACACACTTGACATATCACATATAAATTCACAAGATATAAAAGGGAGAAATAAATTAAAGTACACACACACACACATTCACTTCATGAAATAAAACACATCCAAAATGAGCTCTTGTCTCCCTCTGGACATGACCTTGGTGTCATGGGAGACACAATACATGTTAGCTTGACTCCCCCTAAATTCCATGGTTTTATCCCTGCACACTCAAGATAATATCAGTAATTCCAAGAATATGTCATGTATATGATCCAATTAAAGCATCATATAAACCCATTTGTACATATACAACAATTAAGTCTACATACCACATCACCTCATTCACATATATAAATCTACTTTACTCCAAATCCAAAATTGATCAAACAATATATACAGTAATTGAAAATACTTCCTAACCAAGTTTCATAACTCAATTCCACATAGTCCATATTCCTTTATACTCTCTAACTCTAAAGCATATCATAATTTTTATTTATTTAAATTACCTCAATTTATCTACATCAAGCCCCACATATCAATATAAGATCCAAAATCTTAGTTCTATATCATTTCATTTAGCTCATAACTATAAGCAAGTAAAACTTAACCCAAATAAGATGTAGTACAAATGCACCAGGGCCTTCCATCAAATCAGCTCAGAATGTATCATCTTGTAATAACATTATCTCAATTTAACACATGGTACTCAATCATTAGGTTCATATCCTAGAATACACAATGCTATCTTAAAACAAGGTGGTCCTCAACCCATGATAAACATCGATCCTAAAGACATAATTACCTAATATGAAATCACACCATAATATAATTTGTCTTGGATTCCTTCTTTATTAATTTCAAGTATGTTTCAAGAAGACAAGTCACAAAGATGGTTATCTCAAGGTTATTTCTAATCCATCTCATATTTAATTACTAGTCCTAATATGTCTTTAAAATCTACAACTTCACTAATCAAATTGGGTAATAGTGAGGACATGTCAAACTCAAAAAGTTTCTATACTTCCTTAAGCTTAACTTAGTCTTGGTTATGCTAATGTAATTCAACCATTGACACTATTGATTCAATAATCTCTATTGTTTAATTACCATAGATTGTTTTTTCTCTACAATGTCTCAACACTATGCATGTTAAAAATGATACATTCTATTATTCATTAGGGGAATATCCAAATCCTCGTAAGCTTCCTAATTATAATTCAAATAAAATTCCCAAGCATCCTAGAGTAACATTAATACTATCATGTAAGCACAGATATACATCTTCATGTTCTAACACCACAATAGTTAGCCAAAGTAATATTACTTCAAAACTATATCTAAATTAACATATTTCTTGAATCCATTGAAAATGAAATCTATTTTAATTCAGCTGGTGATCTATAGTCAAGGTACCTAAGAATTCCATATGAAATCTAAGAGTAGTTTTGCAAGAATTAACATTATTGCTTACCTGAGTGTTTTTTAACCAAGATGAGAAATGGAGGGGTACTACATCCTCCCCCCCTAGGTCTCGACTTACTCCTGGAAGTCGTAAGGCTACAGTGACACCCTCAAGTAGTACTTCTATAAATTTTCCATGTCATCAACTTGATCCATAGCGCATGGGTACTAACTTCCTGCATGTTAGAATCTAGAAACAAATATGCATTTCCAACATAACAATATGATAACTGCATTTGTTATGTAAAAATTATTCACAATCATCTCAAAGGTAACTGTCTATAGAACTTATTTACTAATCCTCTTTCCATAAGCAAGATACCTAATATCATCAAATACACTTGTTTTCCATTAATGTATAAGTAGGCGGTGCACCAATCCTTATAATACACTTAAATTTGGTTATTTCCCATGTTCTCAGAAATACATAAAGGACCATACAATTAATTCCCACACAAAACAATACCATACAATGATGCACATCATGATAAGCAAGCTAAGTCATATAGACCCTTTTAACACTTTTTTTTTTTGTATATATATAAGACATCTTTCTAAACATAGATAGCTACAAATCCACACAATCATATGACAATCCACATCACTGGGGTACACATCACTACAAAAGGCTCAGGAGTGGGCCATGCCATCACACTCCAGGGTACAATGTACTAGTCTCATACGCATCCATGATCCAAAATCCATAATCCAAAGATACATAATCCAATGATACATATATCATCAAGTGGCTTGATGGTACTAGAGTCACTCACATACATGGCATCTGCTCATATATGGTGAGGCCCACCATACAAGACCACGTGACCTACCCCTTGTTGAGGTGTTTAGCCTCCAAGGAATAGTCACCACTCTAAGGTAGGTAGTAGATATTAGCTGCATAACAGCCTCACATACCCCCATACTCAAGGGTTCCCTATGTCTGCTTCCTTGCATACACTCACCAAGTCTACCTCCTACATCCTTGGTGAGGAATCACATTACTACACAGGACCAACATTCAAATAACACCAAGGAAAATAGTTTAGCCACCGAAATCACAAATGAAGGTAAAAGAGTTACCAAAATTCAACAATAAATAACATAAATATGTTGCAACAGTAAATCATTATAACATAAATTTCCCAAAAGTTGTGGCTAAACTTTCACAAACAAAAATGAACAATTGTTGGTCCACACAAGCAACGAAAATCATCATGAAAAGGCACAACACATCACTGTGTGACCATACATAGTCACCAACGAGGAAGGAGGGAACATCGTCTGGCTATCACAATAGCCCTTCATGTGGTGACTCAACAGTCTCTAACCACATGGCATAACAATAATAATAATGCATATGCTAGTAATATATCATACGATAGTGTTCCTTGCAGCTATGGCATGCATAGGACACACTCCAAATAGTGATACCCCCAGGGTCATCACTATAGCCAGAGGTATACATGGCTAGGGACCCACCCATATGCCTACCACGTCCAACGACTGAGCATCCATGGGCACCCCTCTACAAGCATGCAAGTGTCTCCCAATCGCTCTGCATCAAGTAGGAATACATAACATACATATACTGCGCCTTCACGTACCTATGTACATGGCATCATGTCCTTGAGCTCGGCTCGCTACCATCAGCAACATGGCATCATCACCCAACACTGTGTCGAAACATCAGTGGGGTGTGGCATCGTACCTCATGCAACATGTCAGAACACGTGCAATACAAAATAATCATAGCAAGGCATACACTTCCCACCTCATGCTGGACCACAATGAATATATGTAAAGCTATGAATCATCAATAATGTCCAATCTATCCAAAAGAGTCTCACATTGAATATTGGTTCAATGCTCAAACTATGGGGGTAAGGGATATACACATATGAACCATGTACTTGGGTCCATAGAAGGGGAAGTAGTGAGTACATTCCTTGGTTAGTGGAAGCTGGCATCGCTTTGCACTGCTATAATGCGTATGCAATACCCTAATAACCAAGAAACTTTGTGGCTACTACCACCCCTACACATACTGAGTCCTTGTGGGGGAATCGAAGGATAGTGTCTCTTACTCCATCCCTTGAATAGTTGAGGCTCATGTCACCTTGTGTTGCCAGACATACACCATACGTGCTACCTAAGAAGCTCAAGCAGTGGAAGCTAAAGTCACTTCGTGTTTCCTGACATACACCTCATGTGCTACCCAAGGGATTGGTAGTAACACTACCCTAGCACAAATTACCCTGCAAGCTATAACTAAGTGAGGTAACACACATACGCACAAGTGTCAACATATAGTGGATATGGTGCCCCCATACCCATAACAAGCAGATATCTCATGGGTGATGCTCCTTCACATCACTCCAGGCAACACAAATCAAGCACTAGTTTCATCACAACACTCATCACAAGCACTGGTACAGGGTCAATCACATTTACAAGGGATTACATAACATGTTTACATTACAAACTTTTCACAATATTCATATCTTTATCATCTTTAAATTTTTCCAAAAAAATTCTTCTAACACCAATATCATGTTTGATATCATTTTCATCTTTCATTAAACTAAATATAGCATCCGAAACATTTACATCTCTAATTCACCTTTTGAATATACATAATTCCATCTTTTACGGTCAAAGGAATTCATAATTAATACTTTTTACATAAACACAAGATTCACTTGCATAAGTTTCATAGTCAATTAACATATTCTCAATTCTAATGATCAGTAGTCAAGAAATAAGGACATAATTCAAAATTCCAATTAGGAAAGATAACATGTCTACACTAGTATGCGTGAACTCATTCAATTCTTAATAAACTAGGTACAAGCAATTCATCACTCATTTCAAGAAATATAGCATTTTTTCGACTGAATGGGTGTACTAAAATTATCAAACCTTGAGCGTAAAAAGAAAGACACAACACAATAATATTTTTGCAAGGTTTCCATCTAGTGTTTTCTTAATAAGTTAACTTATAAGTTCTCTCTAGTCCCCAATTTAATGAAGGATATATAAGATTTCCTCCGATTTTCCTATAAGGCTTACCTTAGAATTGTTATAATTAATGGCAATTCTTAATATGCAAGGGTTTAATTAATACCTTCAACTATACCCCCTGTGATCGATACTTTACGTTGGTTGATAATCTTTTAACATTAATGAGGGAAGGTACTTAATAGTTTTAGACTTTGATTTATCTTTCATTTCCATTACAAATGTAATAGGTTTAATTGTATACTTAGTTTTTTTAATTATATAACAACGCTCATTTATTTATCCCCAAACTTAATTAATTCAAAAACCTTAAGAATAACCCATAGATTTCCAATAGAATTATGCCACTTGAACCATAACAAGTTATAGATCGTTACGTATTCGATTATAAAGTTCATTTATTTAAGATTAATAATTTACACAAAAAGGATACTCTATTTGAGTTTATCGATTAAATCAACATCCAGTGACATCTATTTATGTATTATTTAGTTAGAGTATGGTGTCGACTCTCTAAAGTTGAGATGATCTTAATAAGTCCACCTTGTTCAAAAAGTTAATCATTCATTTTAAATTTTCGCACAATTCTAATCTACATTATATTAATACAACACATTATTAAATTAATAGTAAAAATTGATTGGATGATAATATATTTTTGAATAAACTTTATATTTGACACTTTACAATTTCATTAACCACATAATCCATAATTTTAATTTTATTTATTTATTTGATCATTTGTGACCACAAAATTAATCATGTTAATAGAAATTAATAATTACAAGGTTAAATTTTTCCCACCTTGATCGACTCTCTAAAGTTGAGATGATCTTAATAAGTCCACCTTGTTCAAAAAGTTAATCATTCATTTTAAATTTTCGCACAATTCTAATCTACATTATATTAATACAACACATTATTAAATTAATAGTAAAAATTGATTGGATGATAATATATTTTCGAATAAACTTTATATTTGACACTTTACAATTTCATTAACCACATAATCCATAATTTTAATTTTATTTATTTATTTGATCATTTGTGACCACAAAATTAATCATGTTAATAGAAATTAATAATTACAAGGTTAAATTTTTCCCCCCAAATTAATTAACAGGGGTTTGGGGGCAGAGCCCCCAAGATGGGGTCAAGGGGCAACACCCCTTGCGGGGTCGAGGGCCAGCGCCCCGCGAGGCCAAAAATAATTCACCTTATTTTATTAAGAAGTTTGAATCAATTTACAATAATTTCCTCAAATCATCATTATTTGACTAATATAGCAATTTAAATTAAGACAACATTAATTAAATTTTTATTTTTTAAACTCAATTTTCTAATATATCAATACTAATAAAACTTAAACCTTTGCACTAAAATTCCTGGAATAGCAATAATACTGTAACCATCATGAAAAAAAAATTTAAAATTCCTAGAATAACATTTTTTTAAAGAAATAAATTGACTAATATTAAATTCAAATTATCCCATTTCTAAAATATTCTTTAACATTTATTATCATTATTATTATTTTTTTTGAAATAAAATCCCAAGGTTGACAGAGTCAATGCTGAAAATAAAATTATTGCCTAAATAGTGTTGTACAAATAACAATAGATATTGCCTCAATTTCATAGTAGAATAAAAAAATCTTTATAAACACCAAAATATCATTACCCTAAAATTCTAATTTAATTTACTAATGCATGAACACTAGTCATTTCACTTGTAAAAAGGAAAACCTAATAATAATTTCAATATGATCCCACACAATTTCAAAAATTTCAAAGCTCATTAAAAAAAAATTCATACAAGTCAACATGTTGAGCCCTAACCCTAATTCGAAATTAGGGTTGGGGCTAAGTCAAAAAGAGGTATACTTAGCCTAAAACTTCATTTCATCATTTAGTTTTCATTTTTCCTCTTGTTTCCTTAGCTAGGGTTTCATTTTTTTTTGTTTGGTTTTGGTTGCAGGTTCAGCAATGGAAACACAAGATCTGGAAAGATGGGGATTCACGAATGCATACATGTGTATACTCACATATATTCATTTGTGAGGTTTAGGGTGTACTCAGAAATCTACATACGATCCCCTTTCTTTTATGCATATGCAATTTTTTTGATATTTCAGTTTAAGCAATGTCTCTGCATGCATCTTATGTACTATTTAGGTCCGTAATAATCTCTTCTTTCTTATTTTATTTTGGGAAAGAATGAAAACAAATGAGGGGTTTGAAACCCTGGTTTGGATCTGGCTCCGCGGCCATGGCCGAGCTCAATTCCCTGTCCCCCTTCGGCCTTGTTGTTCTTCAAGATGGAATGCTCTTTGTTACATTGTTTACTTGCTCGCATGAGCTGCGCTTGGCCTAATTTAAGCATCTGTAAGCATTCTTTAGTTCAATGTTGGCCCAATCGAGGAATTTGCAGACATTCATTTGCATCAGTGTAGTGAGTTGTTTTAAGTTGAGTCGTATTCTCCGGAAACTTTCTTGGCATTTTTCGTTATATTATGAAGGGCTTGTAAATCATTAGAATCAATTGAGTATAGGATTTTTTTTAACTCTTAGAAGATGCTTTCTTTTGGTGGCTCTCTGCTCTTGCGCAACCCTTCTTTGGGCTTCTTGTCATGCCCAATTTTTTTTTTTTTTAAAGAAAGTATAATAAATGAACAGAACGCAAGGATTTGCTTGTAATAGTATAGTATATAAACTATACATATATTATTATATATTTATCTAGAGATATTTATATAATAATATTTACATAATGTATATTAAAGGTTTTTCTGGTAATCAAATAATATAAATATATTTTTATTTTTATTTGTTCAGTGATTTTTCTTTTATAGCAATCTATATTTTCTTACTAAGGAATAATGGCATAAGTTCTATTATAAATCTTTTATAATATTGATATATGTATATATAATACTTATTATATATACATGTAACAGTATATAAAATATACTCAGATAGATGTAAATAAAAATAAGTCTAATTACACATTCTATATATTTTATTTTAACAGTGTATAGTTCTCTTCAGTTTATTAATGCAGATGTGCATAAATCTTAATGTAATTTCTGTTATTACTTTGTATTCATCTTACATGAACATGAACATGAACATGAACATGAACATGCTCAAGTTATGTAGTAAATTATTTGTTGTACATGATTTCTTTAGTTATATACATGCTGGTATTTATACCTGTGTATATAATAGATTAGAATCACACATATATATATATTGGTAAGTTATCTACATTTGGATATTTATTTTGGATCCATAAATTTCCCTAGCGTTTAACCTAGGGCTCTGATACCATAATGTCATGCCCAAATTTTTTGGGCAAGAACTCAACTACCAAAGAATAAGTTTTTCTTTTAATCAATTTTTTAATATGTAAAATTTTGAGTTTAAGTTAAACCTTACTAATGTGTTTCAAACACTTTCTACAACAGCAAACACAAAATTACAAATTTTATTTTTTTTGAAGATGCATTACAAACATGAATAGAAGTTATGAACATATATTACACATAAATCATTTTACACTCATACTCAAATGAGATACATCATTAGATTTCATTACATAGTCAAATAACTTTAAATACAACAAATAGTTTCTCTGCATATTTTTCTACAAAGCAAACTAGGAAACACCTCATTGCTCTTTTCTTCAAAAGGGCTGCAACACTTAGGATACCTTCAACTAAAAGCTTATTTCTACTCAACCAAAAACTTGCATATCAGAAACTAGAAATTCATGGAATACTCTCCTCCCTACCATATGGCATCATGAGACCTCGTAGGTCCTAGCCAACCCCCGAGCAAGAGGAGCCAAGCTAACTAGGGAACACACATGCAGCCCTCAAATATTGCATATACAACATAGAACTTCATGAAACAATAACATATATGAGACATTACAAAAACCATTTAACATGAATCCCCCTATGGAAAAAATAGGGACAGCAAGTCATTCTTGCCTTCACACAAGGCTTTGCATCATACTCACACACACACACACACACATATATGTATGTATGTATATACATACATATATATATATATACACACACACACACACATATATATATATACACACACACATATATATATATATACACATATATATATATATACACATATATATGTATATATATTGTATATATATATATGTATATGTATATATATATATATATATATATATATATATATATATATATAATCGAACCCAAACCCCATTTCAAAATTTTGTTGTACTGGTGAATTAGTTCTATGAACCTGAACCCAAACCAGCAACTTAGCTATTAAGAGGCTTTTGGACCCAATTTAGTAATATAGAGACTGCGCTATTTCTAAGATCATTGTACTCAATTTACAAAAAAATCTGATCACAAATTGATCGCTACAATATATTTTTTTGTCCATAAACATCCCTAAGTTGGGGTCATAATTCAACTCTAATTTGAGCAAGGGAGATCAGGAATTGTTGGATGAGTGGCTAGTTAAAAATTGCTTGACTGCAAGTAGTGGTTCATAAAGGACTCTTCCTCTGATAGGTTATCTAAGGATACAAAATATGTGTATTGATGAAAATCATGTCAGAAAATGACACCATAGTTTCAAGTTTCTACAATTATGAAGAATACTGATAGGTTTTAATTCACCAAATCAAGATAAGCTGCATTATTGATGACCACCAAATAGGCATAAGGAATTTACTTTAGGATACAACATTGTTTTTAAGAAGAGGAAAACTTAAAATTATGGATATTCAAGAAAAGTGCAATTAAGTTAAGAAAATTAAAAATAAACAAAATTTTCCTTATACTAGCTTAAGAGTTTGGTCAATGCCTTTATAAAGTTTGAAGCTATAAAAAATATTTAGAAATAAACTAAGCCTTAAACTATCATCCTCAATCCTGATCATTGATATTTAACATTTGAACCAATTATACTTAGAATGAATGCGTATATGTTATATAGATTTTCAAGCTACAAATTGGCTTAATTTTGAAGGAAAGTACTTACTTTTACCATTCCATGACCCAAATTTAACAAGTTGTGAATAAGGATACATCATTTGTGAAGATATAGGGCTTTTCTTTCTAGCTTCATTTAACATATATTGGCGAATTGTATTTCAACAGGTTACTTATGTGCCCCTTGTATAATCCTTAATTTACATAATACATTGCAATAATTGGCCTATAGGCTCACACCTTATAGGTTATTAACTGTATTGGATATATATAAAATGTTGTGCCCACTTATTTGTCATATTTTTGTAATTCCCTTCTCTAATTTAAAATAGTGTGATATTAGAATTATTTGAATTTCTTCTATGTTTGTGTCCTACATTGCATATGATAAATACTTCCTTTGTCTTTCCTCCTTAATGGTAACAAAGCCTATTGTCTTTTCACTTGCTATTATTTTGTACTTCCCACTCACAAATTGCAGCAAAAACATTTCAGCAAAGAGTAAGTTTTCTTGAGCTAGACAACTTTTTAGGAGTCAGATTTTCAAAGAGATCACAATTCAACAAACAAGTAATTATAGGATTGTGTGGCATAGATTATGTAATCCAAAGGTAGTGAAAGCTCATTTCAAGACAAACGACAATATTTCAAGTCTCAAGCAAGGACTTAACTATATAGGAGAATTAAGATTGCCAAAATCACCCCTAATTGAAGGCAGAATCTAGGATCTAAACACATTGTCAATAAGCTATAAAATATGTTACCAGTAATCACACTTGGTACGCATGCCTTGTATTTTAAATAAGCATTCGAGCATTTTAAACTGAGGTTGTACCTATTTAAAATTCTATCCTTATATTGGTGCATTTCAAATTTATTACAATTGGACATATCTGGCCTGGCACGAAACTAGATCTCAGGACAGACAAAGAGCAAGCCCTCTTTTAGACAGAGTCCTCTGAACAGGTTAAGGAAGTTGACTTGTTAATTTAATTTTGCCTTTTCAAGTCAAAGTTTTAACTTGAATCTTCTAATAATTGCCCGAATCTTGCACACATGGAAGGTATAATTCCTCAAAATGTGATGGACAATGAAGTGGTACCCAATGCTAAAATTGGCACCAATTCTCCAACTTTAATGGACAACACCAGTGAAGAAAATATCCCAACTGACTTGACAAATACACCCATAAAATACCCATCTTTTCCAGTAGAGGATGATCCAATGTCATCTGGCAGCGAAAGTGAAAAATTTCTGCCAGGGCAACAATGCTCTTTAGAATGTATGAATAGTTCAATTGTTGATGCAAATGTCAACCATGGAAAAGTAAAGGAAACAAGTCAATGTCTAAGTGTACTGGAAACTGTTAAGGGGAATGCATCACATACAGAGGAAGGTGGTGACTACAATTCTTCAAAAGTGAAATGGATCAAGGATAAGAGGTATCCATCTGAAATTGAAACAGAAAACATGAAATAGGTTTCTCATTCATCAAAAGATTATCCTATGGCTATGACTTCCATAGGACACCACACTATGTCAGTTGAGAAAGAAGTGTCAAGTATGGATTCCTGGAATGAGCAGAAAAGAAAATAATTAGATTCATCCTCCACTGACAGACTTGTCAAAGAAGAAAAGTTGTGTGTAGTATCAAGTGATGCACACCAAATAAACATACATTTACTTCACCAGCAAAATGTCAAAGAAATTGCAACAGGAGAGCAGGATGACAACATTTTAACCATGACAAAATCAAGAGAATTTGAAAGCAGTATGGAATACCTATCATTACTGAACAAGACATCTCCTAATGAAGTTAAAAATAAACTATCGGGACATGAATGCAGTTCCTTAGAATATTGCCAGTTGGAAAATGTATCAAGAAAAACTCAGTATCTGTTAGGGAAGGAGGTTTCTTTGGAGGGTGACAATGAGAAAAGTATCAACCTTAATGCGAAGAGTTCTCTTCAATACAGAGGAGTTGTAGCTACCAATGCCTCTGATGATAGTAGGAGGCACTCACCAAGTGCAAATTCTACCATACTTTCAGCTATGGAGCTAGCAGTGACATCATCAACAAGTGAGGTAGAGGAAACCAAAGATCTTTCACACCAACATGAGATAGTCGAGAAGAATGTAAGTGTGATGGAGGATTATAATGAAATCAGCTCTTTAGTGGTGATGAATGGTTTTGGGAGTGATAAACACCCTCAACTTCAAGTTGAATTGTGTTCCAAAGAAGATGTAAGAGAGCATGCAGAACAAAGTATTTCCCAAGATGAATTTCAATATGTTGCAACAAATACATAGAAAGTAAGTATGGAAAATAACACTACTAGCTCTAGTGGGATGGGAATAATTGATGATATAGTAAATGAAAAACAACATTTACCTAATGTAAATGTTCACAATTTTAATGTAGGGCCTATGAATTAGAAATAGACTTTGAAACAATTTGATCAATGATTTGCTTTGCCTTCTGAAAATGTTGAGTTAAACATAAGAGAGATTTCACCAATGTCATCACTTGGGAAGAACATCAAAATTCAGGGAGAAGAGGGGAAATATATGATAGTGGATGGGGTTTCAGAAAAACCTTTGTTGGGTGTTGAGAATGGGATGGATATGGATATACATGAAAATGAGCTGGGGCTTGAATCAAGAAATCAATTATGTGAATTGCATTCAGGTTCTGTGTCCAATTCCAGAAACTCTGCAGAGGTGACAATAGCTCCATATGATCTATACTCTTGGAGTCCAATGGAAATTGAGGCAGCGACAGGAAATGTTGACTGTTGTTTTATTCAACACAATCTAAATTTGAGAAGTACATATACTGAAGTTGAGGTAATTGCCAATGCTCCATATTTAGATGATAACAATTATTTTTGGCAGGTTAACAGGTTTTATCAATTCACATGGACATTAATAATTTGGGCATTAGATTATTGTTGACTTTTGTGTGTGTATATATATTCACAAAAATAATAGATTTCTCTACAATATAAAAGTACTAGTTGTTTAACAGCTACATGTTCATATTTACATAGAAGTATACAGCCAAACCTAAATAAAATATCATCTTATAACATCACAATTTCATCTTTATGGTAATTGTTTGACAAAATGTATAGGAAAGTAAAAGTATAGTTTTAGGTGTAAGTTGGTAATGTCAGCTTATCACCTCCTTCACTGGGATCCCCCTGGCTTGAGGTACCAAGCACTAGCTCAGTCTCTCCTCAATTTTCTCCAGATCAGTTAAGCCCTACAAAGGATCTTCTGAGCAGTGGCCCACCTCTTCGAGGACCTCCTAGCATCAACCATCCTCAAGGACTTCTTAGAGGTAGCCCAGTGCCCCTCCTAGTTGTTCATCTTACCCCTCTATTCTCAGGTTCTTTGATGATGGTTCGACCCCTTAGAGGTAGTGTGGTCTCTCTATTGGGCTCCACCTTGATCTCTCTTTCTTAATTGATTTGATTAGTTTTTTCATTTGTTTCAATCTACTTCTGCTTTGTCTTCTCAGTCACCGTTTGGTGTCTTGTTGTTAGTTGGTCTCCTATTTTTTTTCTTGGCAATCCCTTCAACCCATTTTATGGTCATTCATTGGAAATTCACAAACTTATCTTATCTAATCTTATCTTATTGTTATACACTAAGTTTGGCACCTTTTCTCAAGCTCTCTTAGTCTTGATAACTCAGTATAACTTGGGAATCATCTCCAGGTTGTGGGACCTATGCTAACTGAGATGAAACCTCCAAGTTCTAGGTTGTTTCCTCTTGGATAATCACCTTGATTTGCTTCTTAACATGAAAAGTAAATCTTTTGAGGGAAAGGGATAGAAGGAGTGCATGAAAGGGAAATAATAGAAAGCAAATCTACCTACTAGGTGATGCACCGAAACTAGGGTTTGGATCTCAGTATAGAGGAATGAAACCAGTGAAAGACTTAGGTCTAGTAGATCACAACTTATTGAATAGGCTTGCATAAGTAATTCATAGAAGGGTCTACAAAAAAAAGAGGGTATTCAGGGAAAGAGAAAGATTCTTTCACAAACAACAAGACTCTTAGGATTAGACAACAATCTATGACCTGCAAACAAACATTCACTCCTATAACTCAGTGTAGGATTGAGACAAGACTATTAGGGGCTGAAGTATACCCACAAAACATCTAAATCAGATCAAACACAATAACACACACAATTACAGAAAGTAAGAAGAATTAGGAACCCTAAGATATCATTGAAAACATGCATACACTTTGATCCAATAAGAGATAATCCACACAAGAAAGCATAAGGACATTAAGAATGTCACAAAATACTTTTCAATATTTGAACAATTAATGAAAATTACAATTGTAGAAAGCCAAAGGGCAAGAAAATTGCCACAAATTACTCTCTGAGAAAGAAACTTTCTTTTTACAATTGCTGGATTCTGAGCTCAAAAGCTCTCAAAAAATATTATATACATCACTCAACTGCACGTAGGCAGGAGTCCAAAAACTAACTAGGGTTACAAGATTTTACATTAGAATAACCAACCCTAGGTCAAACAAGACTGATCATAAATGTATTCTGCAACAACATGGCCGATCAGACTTCAGGTTTGCGTGCCCATCTCTATACTACATCACCTACAGATAAGCAACCTGGACTCAACCAACTGGCTCTGCACAAAAGTCTCACCATGAATGCTCTGAAGTACCTCATAAGGACAAGAATCAACCCCTGACGGCTAGTTAGACCTCTTCATCATCCTCCTTCAACTACAAATGTCCTAGCGACATAAACTCTCAGCTACCCACTGCTCGCAACCATCTCTGTAGAAGAAAAGCCCATGAAAAATAGTCATGCCACTTTGAAATAACACTGGTCGCATGATCGCATGCGGTTAGAAAGCTGCATGCAATCATGCGACAAGCCTTTACTATCTGTCTTCTTGCCATGCAAGACACCTCGGGCCTACCAAAAATTTAAACTACTGGCGAAAACCCGCGCTTGAGATTTGGCTGCAATTTTAACCCCAGCTTCACCCTGGGTTTATTTTCCCTCTTAGTCACCAAGTCGCTTAACTTTTTCTTAACCTCGATTACATCCAACGACCATGCGAAATCTCTTAATCGTGCATCTGCTTTACCAACCCCGAGCCCACCTTGACTGAGATTCTAATCTAACAGTGGGTGTGTGATCTCATGGGGTCGAAAGATCCCATGAGATCATGCGACCGCCATTGATCTTCACTGCACTGGCACCCACAAGATTCTCTGCCAAATGGACCCATCACCAACTGGTCACAGAAGCGCACTTAACAGCTAGTCGCATGTTCGCATAGCCTAAAAAAGGGCTATGTGATCATGTGACAAATTGCTAGCATTTTGTAACAGTATCAATTGGTTAGTCGCATGGTCGCATACCCCTTTTTTAGGCTATGTGAACATGCGACAAACCGCATGCAGCTCATCGAAAACAACAACTGGGCCCCACTGGATCAGAGTTGCGCACATAAAAAGAACGTTGTCATTAGGAAGAACTGGTGCAAAGATGTGAAGAGGTCGAGAAACACAGAGGGTTTTCAGGTCAAAAGTCGAAAACATCCTAAGCTTTCAGGGTGAAGGTCGAAAACATCCTGATCTTTCAGACCAAAAGGAAGAAAATACAAAGGGTTTTTGACATTGAACACCTTAAAACCCTGTAATAGTATTTCCTGCAACCATTCAAACTTGAATATCTTTGAGGGTTTTACGATTTAGCACATGCGATCTGAACTGGGGTTTGACAATACATTGAAGAACATGGGGTTTAGAGTGCAAAGCATGAAACTTTGTGGATCAACTTCACAAACGAAAACAAGCTTGTGGCCAAAATTGAATGATAGGGAAATTTTGGGTAACACTTATCTCACCTCTTCTCTTGCTCCAACCTGATTAAGACCTGCATCCCTCCCCCTTCTCTACCACCCAATCGATCTTTCTTATTTTTTGTTTTTAGTGCAACCTACCATCAATTTTGAGGCCCAATTGGTTCCCTCTCAATCGTTGACCACCTTCTAAAATTCAAAAGTTCCTATAATTGATAATTTCCACCATTCCTTGATCTACCCATGTAGCGATAGGAAACAAAAACTTGCCTATGAAAAATGAATTAGAAAGAAAAATCAAAATAGATAAACCAAAATTTAATTGAAGATGATGCCCATGCATCAGGCTCCTTGGTTGAGGTGTTTGTGAGCATAGCTTGCAAAGGGAGTTGGGTAGTAGCACTACCCTTCCATGTTGTCATGCTTGGATTCAACATCCCATAACAATTCACTTCCTTCATTTCTTCCAGCATGTAAGTGGATCATTAATTCTCTTACTAAGTGAGATAAAGTTTGATTCTTCATATGTACTTGGGGGATCCATGACCATGTTGTATAAAACTACTCCAGTCAAGCACCCTCTCTTCATCCTTAGTTGCCAATCTTGTCTCACTTTTTCTTAATGCAAGCCACCCGTTCTCAACAACTGTTATTCGATGTAAAAAATCATCCTCCATATTTTATGTCTTTATCTTTATTAGCTCTTGAAATCACTTTTTATTAGCTCTCAAAATCTCTCCAACACCTCCTCTATCCTTGGCATACCTCTTCAAGGTAGCATCTTCAATTTTCTTTCAATCAATGGTTTCAAGCTCTCTTTCCACCCACTGGTCCTCGCATAAGTAGCGTAAGATGATTCATACTTTAGAACTTTATCTTTAGAGCCTTTATTTTATGTCTTTTAAGAGAAAGAGGAAACTTGTTAACTTACATCAACTATATTGTGTTTTGTTGTATTTTCACTTCCATTCAAACATGCATTCTGGATTACATATACATTATCAATTTATCTGACACAACCCCATTTTAAAAACATGCGGGTTGGACATAATTACTTGGCAGCTAGGTTGAAGCAGGAATTGATAACAATTTCTGAACTTCTTGTAAGGATTCAATCTAATGAGCATTCATCTATGGGACCTACATATCTGGCACAACATCCTTTATTTGAGTAGGTTCCGTTCATTCATTTTGATCACTAGAAATTTTTCCTAGTATTGTCTCAGAGAGTTGAATTAAATATTTCTTGTTGATATTTTTATTTTACATTTGATGTAATGGTATACATTTGAATACTGCATATGTTAAAAATATTCTATGCTGGTAGATATCGCAACTAAGCAAGGATATTTTTGTGCCTAACTACTGCAGTGCAAGCAGTGGTGAACTGCACTCAGTTAATGCATGGTTTGGTCCAGCTAGAACAGTAACACCTTTGCACCATGACCCACATCATAATTTTCTAGCACAAGTATTGAAAAAACACTTTTAAGCCCCTAAAATCAAAGATTATATCTTTTTCCATGGTTTTGAAAAGCTGATATTGTCATCTGGGAAAAGTATTTTTGTGTGGGATTCACTTCTGCTCCTCTATAGGCAGTTACTATTTTTGTATTTCGTACATTTTTTAAATATCATGACTCCTTATGTGTAGTTCTCAATTCTCTCCATAGATGTGAGGCCTGGCAACTTGGCAAATGCTTTCTAACTTGTGAACCTAACTAAACCATTTCATACTGAAAGGTTATGGCTATTAGGATGTGTGATTCTCTCCTAACAAGTAGACTTGGCAACTGCCCAAAAAATTAGAATCAATTTAAAAAGGTAATTCCATATATACTCTATTATAAAAAAAAATTGCTAATTTATTTTGTTGAATCTGAGGCTGTTCAAAATGTTGTCTCATTGTTATGGTTTAATTTAGGAAGGCAATTTTTAATTTTTAATTAGGCCTTGTCATTCTGGTTATAACCTGAGACTCTGTTCAAAATGGTTTCTTGCCAAAGGAAAGAACAATGTTATTTTGGAAGCAGGTCAATTTAAAGCACATTTTGAATATTCTCTTATGTTCATGCTTCAAATGATCTTAAAAAGATGAGTTGCATACATTTTTAGAATCTAACCAAAAAAAATTTCATCTGTATTGATGCATATCAAAATACTGATACATGAATCCTTGATAGAGCTTTGCTTCTTATTGATGTTAAAATGAAATAGTAACAAGACCAGTGTACTTTTGTAGATACCTTTATCTTCCCTACTTTTCAAAAATATGCAATGATGCATACCAACACACTGATACATAACTCTATAGTAGAACAATTATGTATATAGATGCTAAAATGCACAAAAAATTTGTACAAATTATTTGGTCTATTTTTAGTAAACTTAACATGTGTAAGAACCCCTACGAGTTCTACCCTTAATTTCTCAGTGTAGTGATATAGGTATTTCATCAAATAGTTGGAGTGTAGGGTCTGATCTGAAATTTCCAAGTTCTTGAGCCACATAACACATTACAAAGCACAAATACTTTCCATAGGAATTTTGTCAAATATTTACAAGATAAATAAGTCTGATATTTTACTTATATTAGGTATATATAAACCCAAGCACTTAGCAAATTAAATCCAACTTCCCTCTCAAATTTCTCTAGCTTCATACGTAAGCATTTTTACAAACACTTGGTAGACATATTGTACTGGAAATGTAGCAGACTTCACATAGGTATTAAGAAAAACATTTGGCATGAAATAACATTTACATCATCAATCCCTTGGCATCATAGGAAGCATCTTCAATATTCTTTCAATCAATGGTTTCAAGCTCTCTTTCCACCCACTGGTCCATTGCAAGAGGTATTAAGACAAACATTTGGCATCAAATTATTTATTATGGAATCTTTTTGCCACAAACTATCTTTTCTTTACTGTGAGGATTTATGAGTGCTTGTGAATATCATAGTTATTGCCCATTTTCTACATGGACTTATGAAAAGGACTAGGGTGAAAAGAGTGAGAGTCCCGAATATAGAAAAATTGTCCTCTAGAACACACCAGAAAGTAGATATAGTTTAGAGAACATCTCATTCTATCTTGTTATTGCTTCTTATTGGATTGTCCTTTTATTTAATGCTAGATGCTTTTAATTACAATTGTCTCACACTATGTGTATCATAATGATTTTTCATGTTTTGGTTTTTATTTTTATGCATTTATACTTTTCTTTTATAAAAATTATAAAGCCTTGAATAGGAATTTTATTCATCCAGATTAATTAAACAGAAGTAATTGCATGCTTTCAGGATTATGCTGGCACAAAAGACTCAAATGGGGAGCCACATGTCACAAGCTACCATAAGCGATTTATGGGTATTGTTGACTATATTTGGTAAGACAATCAACCAGTATAATGAAATATTGTCATTCTTGAAGGTTTTGTTTTGTTTTGGTTAGCCACTGTTTTTCTTGGTTTTTGTCTAGGGCTTTTTTTGTGCTATACTTCCGGTCCTTTTGATCTATTTTTGATCTTTTTTGGATATTAATATATTTTCTTTTGTTCATTTTCTTTCTAGGTTATGTTTATATTGTATGTTTTCCTTTCAATTTTAAGGTCTAATTTGTTTATTGCCACCAAATACTAGAATTAGTCAGCTACTAATAATTTAGATGTAGGGGCTTAAATTTAGTTGTAACTTATAACTAACATGTTGATTACTACTTGGTTTCAATCTTAAAGTGCATAGTGAAACCATAAAATGTTATTATATATTATTCACAAGATACTTTTGTATTAATCTTCCAACATTTTGGTACACATCTTGCCATGGCTAGTTTTTGGCATTGTGTAATATCCTATCTACCTGAACTGGTGTGGTGACTACAATATGTGACCAAATAAACTACCAAAAATTCACTAAGTCTTAAACTTTGATCTTCAACACGAGCTAGTGGACTAGGGATTAACCTAGCAACTACAAATACTATTATAATATATGGTAGTGATTGGAATCCCCATGTGGACTTGCAAGAAATGGCTAGGTCTTACTGCCTAGGACAAACAAATAAGGTGATGATTTTTAGGATAATAGAGGAACCATTGATGAGTGAATGATGCAGCCAACAAAGAAGAAAATGATTCTTGAGCACCTTGTAGTTGGACAGTTGAAAACCCAAGTTCTTAATCAACCAACTCCTATTTTAGGAAGATCTGGATGATATCTTATGTTATGGAGAAAAATAACTATTTTCTAATGAAAATGATGAGTCTGGGAAGGCAAGGAAAATCCATTATGATGATGCATCTATAGACAAATTGCTTGATCAATCACTAGTTTTGGTGAGGAGGCAGTGGCAGATGAAGAAGAAGAGAATGATTTTCTTAAGGCTTTTGAGGTAGCAAATTTTAAGTATATAGATGAAGAGGAAGTTGAAGCAGATAGGGATGAAGAGGCAAGGAAACAAGAAGAAGTAGATCACAAATTTGCAGAAGTAACTGTGGATAAGTGAGCCAAGTACTGGGAGGATTTTCTTAGAGACAAGTATGACGAACAAAAGGTTGAGGTATTCCCAGAGCTTGGAAAAGGAAAGTGTAGTCGGAAACAACTTGTTCCTATTGACAGATGTAAGGGTGATGAACTTCAAAATTCTTAGTTTTGGTATGATGGATTAGGTTCTTCACCATCTTAAGAACACTCTAGTTGCTACAGAAAAGAAAGGTCGGAGTGGTTTTTTTAATTTGAAGATCAATCAATATCCTTGATAACCACATTGTCTCATAAGTTGTACTAATGTTTCCTTGTATTATACTTAAGTAAAATACAAGAGAAGTGTACATTATAGCTTTCTTTGTCAAGAAATTACTCCTGAATCAAGAGAAATAACATAATCTATTGTAGAGTTCCCCATATCAATCGATCTATCTCAATTGAGATTGCTATGTACTATATTCTATTATCATGATGTCAACAAATCTGTGATATAGAATAGTCATTCATACTTTATTTTTTCTTTGCACTATTGACTGCTGGCAAAATTATGTTGATCCAACAAAAAAAATTATGGTAACAATTATGCATTACCTTCTTACCAGGTAGGGAATAAGATATATGCATGGTTTTGTTTAAACTTTTTATTTTAGAATTTTAGAATATTTTATAACATGAAAATCAAATGGGTCTTGTGATAGTAGGGTTGTGTTTTTTATGCCATTCTCCTCTTCTAGCCATTGGATTGTTTGGTTCATGTCTGATTGCTTTGACAAGATTCTTCTTTTGCTTCTTTCAGACACTATAAAAAAGGCTCGTGCTTTGGATCCCGAGCATAGTAAACTCAAGAAAGAGTACTTTAAGGTTAATAATTTATTGAAGAAGACTAAGATTATGAGTGGCAAACCATCTCTTGTGATTATTTCTCTTTTTCTGGATGGAAATTTGCCCAAAATAGTAAGCTATCTTTCTTGAGCTCTCTTAAACTTTGAGTCTTTTTAACCTTCTAACACAGGCTAAGGAGAATTTGGAAAAAGGATAAATATGAATAGAAGCTGAAGATTTCAAGGCAGGTCTTCAAGTGGGTCCTAGTCACAACACAAATGTGAATCTGTATTTGGGTTTGTGCAAGGATTTGGTTAAGCTTGGGAGAGGAAAAGATGCTTTTGAAGAAGATCTCATTGAGGCTTTAGTTCAGGTTTGTTTGTTCTATGGAAATATTTATCTCCCATGTATAGAGAACAAAATATTTTGACACCAAGAGATAATTAAATAGATAGTTTCCAATAAAATATTAAAAATAAATGCTTCAATTTCCAATTATCTCTACTACTTCCCACAATATCATTGTCAATCTCGATCTTAAGATATGTAGTCATTTTTTACACTCTCAAAAGAATTACTATTCTTCTCTCACAGGCCACAGTTTTTCTTGGATTACCTTTATTTATTTAATGTTCTAAGAAAATTTGGTTTCTAAAGAAGGATTTGAAACATTGGTTCACCCTCATAGCATTGGAGTACTATTTAAGTATCCTTAAATGAGATTTATTAATCAAAGAATTGTTGATCTTTGCTTTGTAGATTGTTCTAATAGTTAACACTATTTGTTCTGGTTAATGAAATTCTGATTAATGTTGTTGCGGAGAGGTGAATCCAAGCTTCTAATTGAAGACTAAGAGGGAGTTGTCAATGACATATAACTTGCACTTCAAAAATCTACTCAGGTTAGCATCTAATCTAGGATATTTCTCATCTATTCTTGAGTTTTAGTCAAATTACACTATAAATTCTCTACTTAGAAGGTTGCATTTTGTGATTTAAGAAATTTTATGGGTCCTCTTTATCAAGTCATTTGAATGTATGTAGTTCTTTATACAGTTTAGAGAATATTTGTTCTCCATTACATGGAGAAAAATAATGTACGAAGATGGTTTAGTATTTTCCTTTTTAGTGAGCCCCAAGTAAATGTAAAAATGTTAAACGAATGTTTTAGCTACACAAAAAAAAAGTATCTTCATCAATCATAAATAGTATCTCAATCAAGCTATATAGTATAACCTATAATTTTGTAACAATCTTATCTTTAAAATGTTGTTTCCACTTTAGACTCTTCTGTAATTTATTTTAATGAATTTCTACTTTACTATGGGAGAAAGAAAGCATAAAGACTTCATGGATAAATAATCTCATCTCAAATTCATTTTCAGTTACAATTTTCATTTGGTTCTCTAAATCAGAAAAATACCAAAAAAAGGAATTAGTAGAAATTTAGATTGGGGGAATTACATGATGCTAGCATGTAGACTATGGGTTGCAAAGGATTCTCCATATGCTTGTTCAAGTATGGCTTTTCAGCAATTAGCTCTACCTGGCGATTGGGAATATGTATTTGGCAGTCTTTCCTCACTTATTGGTTGTAGCTCTCTGCACTTTACTTCTATGCTTACAAGAGTGGTTAGTTTTAGAGAGGCCTATGTTTTCATTCTCTGGGCTTTGATTTCTACGGCTAGGTGGGGGAAAACCCAGGGAGCCCATTTAAAGAGGTGTGTTTTCTGATCAACAGTTGAAGATATTTTATAATTATTCTGCCTAGTCTCTTTGACTTTGGTCAAATGGATTTTTTGCCAATGAGACCTAGGCAATACTGGTGTAGTGAGGCCAAGGGATATTATATATGTAGATTTCCTTTAGAAATTTAAGGAAAAGGTTTTGGATTGCATTGTGTGGACCTTAGCTTTGTATGCCTTGTTGTTGGAGGTTGGTGCTTCCTTTTCT
Organism: Chamaecyparis obtusa; assembly: GCA_027943335.1. Taxonomy (NCBI): domain Eukaryota; kingdom Viridiplantae; phylum Streptophyta; class Pinopsida; order Cupressales; family Cupressaceae; genus Chamaecyparis; species Chamaecyparis obtusa. The sequence goes on along the minus strand of BSBK01007636.1, from coordinate 1,135,534 downwards.
ACATAGCTAATTCAACTGAAGGGTGAGGATTTGCCTTAGGAAGTTAAATAAGACCCCACAAAATAGCCACTTCAGGAGATCTTAGCGAGTTCAATATAGAATTGTTGGTTGTAGTCTAAGTTGTTGAATCATCCATTTTAACTGTCAATTTTGGGTACGACACGTACTGGAATCGGGTACTTCATGGAATCCCTACAAAATCTTAGTAATTTATTATTAAAGTTGAATTTATTTATTTTTCAATTCAAATTGTTATATATTGTAATAGTAACATTATATAGTATATAATTGTTTAATTATGTTTATTATTTCTTGTTATAATATTAATTTGTTAAATTGTATATGAAATAATTAATATTACAAGTATACTATTTCTTAAGTCTTGTTTTAGGCTGCAAAATAAGTATATATTTATGATTTTTATATATATTCTTGTACGGACATGTCTAAACGTACCCAACCCCTTAAAAAAATTATGTCATATCCACATACCGTATCCATGTATCTGTACCCATATCCATACCCGATTCGGCAACTTAGTTTAAAGATAGTGACTTCATAGGAATTAATTAAAATTGTGGCCTCAACTGATCAAAACCAGAGCATCAATGCGAATATTAGATATTTTTTTCAGGTATAGATCTAGCTTGTGTATTTCTATTAGCAGTTATAGCTCATAAACCACAACAGATAAACATCATGTGCACATAGTATTTGGTACATTTGAAAAGATTCTATTTTCCTTCTAGACAATTAATTTGTTCTCATAACAGTTTTTCTATAATTTTATTTAGAATTAAAATATATCTTGTATGCATATATTGAATGAATTGATAGCACATGCTACTCTGGCCAAATCATTTATTCTTATGAAAATTACAGATTGGGAAGGCTACATGATAGTAATTTAGTTCTATCTCATTTCAATGTTTATTCATAAAATTATTTTATAGATGTAAGTGATTTTCAAAGAAAACATGCCTTCTAAAATAAATGAAAATAATCTTGGATTGCATATTTTAGAAAATAAGGTTGTATGAATTCTCATTCCTCATAACATTATTCCAATATCTTAGTTACAAATGGAGTCTTGTATTTTCAATATTTATCTATATGCATTGATTTTGGTGTCTACATTTCATTTGTTATATCCTAATGGTAATTAGTTGTAGTAACAAAATTGGGATTGTGTGTGTGAAAATTGTACCTAGCTGTGGACACAACACTTCAGTAAAACATTAGAGGTTAGCAAAATCAAAATCTATAAGTTATTGAAACTAAGCTAACCAGGTGATTTACTACCTTCTAGTAGGTGCGAGTATGATGTTCTCAGATTGAAATCGAGATCAGTGACAATGCAACACCTAGATGAAGGATTTGAATGCAAAAGAATGAAAAACTGTATGAATGCAAATTAATCTATTTTTTTGGATTTTGTATGCAATAGGATGAAAAACTTGAATGAATCTAATCTAGATGAATCGAATTGATATGTAGATTAATCTATCAATGATGTGCTATGCTATGAAAAACTATGATATGAAAAATATGCAAAGCTATGACCAACAATGAAAGATCTCACAAATCACTTGTTGCAAGTGCTTAATCCTTCAATCACAAATTCACCAAAGTAATTGTGCAAATTCGAGGGTTGATAATTGTGAAGAGCTGAGCCTTATTTTTATAGAAATCTAGGGTTTGAGGATGCATTGAGAAAAGCCATAAATCACTCTTGACAAACTCAGGTTGATTTTTTTAGTTATCAAGAAATCAGAGATAATTAACTCACAAAAATCATGCAAAAGCATTGTTTAACTCAAAATAGAGTTTAGATAAAATTTCAACTCATCATTAGATGTTCAGTTTAAATTTAAAATTGGTTGTTGATTTCTAGTTAACTACTTTTCTGATTGTGCATGATTTAATTATAAATTAATTTAATAAAGAAAGTGATTTATTCTCAACTTAACTGATTTTTGAATTAAAACAATTGATTTATGAGTTAATCAATTATTAAATCAAACTTTTATTCAAAATTATATTATTAAATATTGACAACTGACATTATTTAATTAAATAAGAATTTAATCAATTAGTCATAAGATTTTTGATTTATTGTCAAAATTAAATAATACAATTTAGGAATAAATAGAATTAAATCTAATTAAATAATTAAGTGGCAGAATTAAATCTGATTAATTAAATATTCAGAATATTCAACTAATCAAACTTTAGGATAAATAGGATTTATCACCAAATAATTATTAAATCAAAGATAATTAGGATAAAGTAGGAATATTCTCTGATGCGGAATTAAGATAAAATTAATTTTTGATAAACTGATTTGCACATGTGCCTTAGGTTAGGACTTCGATGTTGATTTTGTTTGATTTGTTAGTGTAAGAGGTTAATGAACCTATAGCCCATTTTTGGGGTATTACACTTTTCCCATCTTTGACTTACTGTGCAAAGTGTAGTGATTCAAAGATTAGTCTGTGTTTGATGAAGATGTATGAAACTGATTTGAAAGATGAACTGATTCCAAGATAGAAATCGATTGAAAGATTTGAAGATGTTAAGTCCTGATTGATGAAAGATAATGTTAACTATAGCAACAATGAACCGGTGATTATGAAAAGTGTCAAAATGCCTGATTTTGAACCTTATGATTATGAATAAGTGAGTGACCTAAATGTTTAGAGGAATCGTATGGGTATCACATCTTAATCCTTCAGTTACGAAGAACTAAGGAAATGATGCTAATGAACCGATGGTTATGAAAAGTTGATACAGTTTACAAGATAGAGAATACCAGATTGATATGGATCTTGATGAACCTGATATGCCCCAAGCGACGAGGTCTTTTGATGAATCAACAACTAGACGTAGTTGTTTTCTTGATTACTAAGGAAATATTTGATTTACAGACTTGATTGATGTGCAATACCATGCCCCCTTCGGGATGAAAATTGAAATCTTACAAGAAAAGTTAGTGTTAAATGGTTTAGAAGCACGTTAATTGATTTGAGAAATGGTTATACACGTTCGAGAACGTGTTCTACATTGTTTGGAGGTCTTGGAGACCAAGTTTGACTAGGTTTGACCATGAGTTGACCATGGTTGACCAAGTTGAAATTTGAATAGTTTGATGTTAGATAATCAATTAAGTTGAAACAATGGATTTCTATGATGATTGAAGGTTGATTATGCAAGCAGTCGGCCATCCTAGGTCTAAAAGTTTTAAATTGTGATTTTCTTAGCCATTTTCTCACTCAAAGGGCTCCACAAAGGTTTCAAAAGTCAAATGTGAATAATGAATTGAAAAAGACCCTTTTGGCCCTTATGTAGCTTTTGACTTAATTTTCAAAAGTGCTCTATTTTCCATGAAAATTGCACACTTGGCTAATTTCGACGTTCTAAAACCATTTTTGGGATCAAAATTGAAATCTGCGATTATTTACTATGTCAAAATCATGATTTAAAACTTTCAGACCCAAGACGACCGATTGCTTGCATAATCAACCTTCAATCATCATAGAAATCTATTTTTTCAACTTAACTGATTATCTAACATCAAACTATTCAAATTTCAACTTGGTTAACCATGGTCAACTCATGGTCAAACCTAGTCAAACTTGGTCTCCAAGACCTCCAAACAATGTAGAATGCATTCTTGAATGTGTATAACCACTTCTCAAATCAATTAACATGCTTCTAAACCATTTAACGCTGACTTTTCTTGTCAAATTTTGATTTTCATCTCGAAGGGGGCATGGTATTGCACATCAATCAAGTCTGTAAATCAAATCTTTCCTCAGTAATCAAGACAACAACCACGTCTAGTTGTTGATTCATCAAAAGACCTCATCGCTTGGGGCACATCGCTTGAGGCATATCAGATTCATCAAGATCCATATCAATCTGGTATTCTCTATCTTGTAAACTGTATTAGCTTTTCGTAACCATCGATTCATTAGCATCATTTCCTTGGCTCTTCGTAACTAAAGGATTCAAATGTGATACCAATACGATTCCTCTAGAAAGTTAGGTCTGGAATCAAGTCACTCACTTCTTCACAATCATAAGGTTCAAAATCAGGTGTTTTGATACTTTTTCGTAATCACCAGTTCATTGTTGCTATAGTTAACATTATCTTTGGTCAATCAGGACCTAACATCTTTATATCTTTCAATCAGTTTCTATCTCAGAATCGGTTCATCTTTCAAATCAGTTTCATACATCTACATCAAACATAGACTAATCTTTGAACCACTGCACTTCACACAGTAATTCAAAGAGGGGCAAAATGTAATACCCCAAAAATGGGCTATAGGTTCATTAACCTCTTACATCAACAATTCGATCGAAATCGACATCAAAGTCCTAACCTAAGGCACATCTACACATCAGTCTATCAAAAATTGATTTTATCTTAATTTTGCATCAGTGAATATTCCTTGAATATTCTTATTTATCCTAATTATCTTTATTTGAATATTATTTGGTGATAAAACCTATTTATCCTAAAGTTTGATAAATTGAATATTTTAAATATTTAATTAATCAGATTTAATTCTACCACTTAATTATTTAATTAGATTTAATTCTATTTATTCCTAAATTGTATTATTTAATTTTGACAATAAATCAAAAATCTTATGACTAATTGATTAAATTCTTATTTAATTAATTAATTTCAGTTGTCAATATTTAATAATATAATTTTTAGAATAAAGTTTGATTTAATAATTGATTAACCCATAAATCAATTATTTTAATTCAAAAATTAGTTGAGAATAAATCACTTTATTTATTAAATTAATTTATAATTAAATCATGCACAATCAGAAAAGCAGACAACTAGAAATCAACAACCAATTTTAAATTTAAACTCAACATCTGATGATGAGTTGAAATTTATCTAAACTCTATTTTGAGTTAAACACTGCTTTTGCATGATTTTTGTGAGTTAATTATCTCTAATTTCTTGATAACTCAAAAAATCAACTTGAGTTTATCAAGAGTGATTTATGGATTTTCTCAATGCATCCTCAAACCTTGGATTTCTATAAAAACAAGGCTCAGCTCTTCACAATTATCAACCCTCAAATTTTCACAATTACTCTGGCAAATTTGGGATTGAAGGATTAAGCACTTGCGACAAGCGATCTGTGAGATCTTTCATTGTTGGTCATAGCTTTGCATAGTTTTCATATCATAGTTTTTCATATCATAGCATTCATAGCATAGCACATCATTGATAGATTAATCTGCATATCATTTTGATTCATCTAGATTAGATTCATTCAAGTTTTTCATCCTATTGCATACAAAATCCAAAAAAAAAGATTAATTTGCATTCATACAGTTTTTCATTCTTTTGCATTCAAATCTTTCGTTTAGGTGTTGCATTGTCACTGATCTCAATTTCAATCTAAGATCATCATACTCGCACCTACTAGAAGGCAATAAATCACCCGGTTAGCTTAGTTTCAATTACTTGCAGATTTTGATTTTGCTAACCTCTAATGTTTTACTGAAGTGCTGTGTCCATAGCTAGGTACAATTTTCACACACAAATCAGTAAGCATACAAGGAGATAAAAGTATGTAAAAGCATAGATTGTTTTCAATTTATGTTGATGTTTGATTTCATTGTTGTAGATGCAAAATCCTTTCTGGAGAGGATACTGACTGACTAACTCAGATGTACCTTCAAAGGACTTTGACTGGATATGACTCATTTGAGATACACTAGAGGCCATAGGATATGACATTGATTGTCCCCAAATTTGAAACATTGATAGGATACAAATGTTTGAGCTGATTAGTGTACAGACCGACTTTATTGAAAACACCTGAATGCAGAAACAAACCGGGAGGTATGTACAAACTAAAGCAAGAATGAAAGTTGGGAGAGACCAAGATTGCACTAATACATGAAGCATTTTGAATAAGTGGTGCCCGTTTTCTAGGTTTTCACCATCTTCGTAGAGATTCTATTTTTGCTACCAAGGCGCCTATTTCTAGGTTTTCACCAAGGCACTCTTTCTTTTTCTCATTTTTTTATATTTTTTATTTTTTCAATTTTTTTGTACTTTTGATATTTTTCATTTTTTTTTTGTGAATCATCAAGGCACCTATTGCTAGGTTTTCACCAAGATGTTCATTTTTTCAAGATTTTTTTCTGATTTTTCTGATTTTTTCAAGACATTTTTTAATACTGAATGCCTTAGGCCTAGAATTTCTTCAGATGGAGAATGTTGATTAGTTCTCAGAGCTATACTCCTTCGGTCATTGAGAGATGATAGGCACCAGAGCCAAAAGTAGTAGTGATAACAAAGGGACCCAGCCAGTTGGGTTCAAACTTCCCCTTGCGCTCTCTATGTGATTGATTTTTTGGATTCTCTCTTAAGACTAGATCACCAACCTAAAATTCTCTATGTCTGACTTTCTTGTTGTAGCCTCTAGACACTCTTTTATGATATACTTTGAGATGATCATATGCTGCTTGTCTGTGCTCATCTAGTAGTTCAAGTTCTTGCAACCTAGACACTCTTTAGTCATCATCAGTTACTAGACCATGCATTCTGATTCTTAGTGATGGGATTTCAACCTTAATAGGTAGTACCGCTTCAGACCCATAAACTAAAGCAAATGGGGTAGCCTCAATAGGCATTCTGATACTTGTTCTGTAGGCCCAAAGAGCTGGATTGATCATGAGATGCTAGTCTCTTCCTATTTTATTAACTGTACAGTGTAGAATTTTTCAATAGATTCTTGTTGGATGCCTCTACTTGTCCATTCCCTTGAGGATAGTAGATAGATGACCAATGTTGTGTAATCTTGAATTTTGAACACAAGGAATCTAAGTCCTTATTATTGAATTGGCCACCATTATCTATGACTATTGAATGTGGAGTTCCATACCGACATATGATGTAGTTCAGAATGAACATTGAAATTTGTTTGCCGGTTGCTTGAGTCAAAGGGACTGCTTCTACCCATTTTGTTAAATAGTATGTAGATGTAATGATATGGATATGTCCATTAAAAGAATGAGGATGTATGGATCCTATAAGATCAAATGCCCATTGGTGAAAAGGTCATTATGTAGTAAAGGGAATTAGATCTCTCCCTGGTCCATGAATTAAGTTACCATGTACTTGACACTTTTGGCAGTTCTTAGCAAACTTGATAGCCTCTTTTTCCATTTCAGGCCAATAGTACCCAGCCCTAATAAGTTTTTGAGCTAGTGTTAAACCATTGGAATGTGATCCACAAATACCATCATGGACTTCCTCTAATGCATGGTGAGACTCTTCTCATTCTAAACATCTAAGGAGTATACCATCTAGACCTCATTTGTATAGATCGTGACCAATGATGAAATATCAGGATGCATTTCGGATAAGGTATCATTTCTCATGGTGGTTGAAAGTATCGAGAATGATTTGGTCTTGGAGATAAGAGAAAAGGTTTTTATATCTAGATGAATCATGACCAACAATAGTGTAGATCATGTGGGTTTTAGGGGAGTCATATGCAGGATAAGATAGTGCTTCCACTAGGAACTCATAGCATAGCTCATGTTTGGGCTGTTGTAATAAAGTAGAGAGCATTTCCATAGCATCAGTAGCCATGTTCTCCATTCTAGGAATTTGTTCAAAGGTGATAGATATGAAATATTTCTTTAGATCATCTACCATTCTCTTGTATGGGATTAGCTTTCCATCTTCATTTGATACACATCATTGACGTGGTGTATTACAAGTTGTGAGTCTCCATGAATGTGTAGTTCTGTTACTCTCCACTCAATTGCTATTTTCATGTCATTAAGAAGGGCTTCATATTCAGTAATATTGTTTGTGTAAGGAAACTTGATTCTGAATGCTTTAGGGGTTGATTATCCTTGAGGAGTGATGAACAATATGTGTGCTCTAGATCCATTCTGTGTATAGGAGCCATCAAAGAATAACTTCCATGCTCTAGAAGAAAGATTCATGATAGAGGAATTTGGGAATTCCATTTGCATTGGTGTATCATCAAACAAAGGTGCATCAGCCAGTTGATCTACAATTACTTGGCTCTTGATAGCTTTTCTTTCAACATATTTGATGTTAAATTCACTTAATAGCATCACCCATTTAGCTAACCTACCTGTGAGGGAAGATTTGCTTAGGAGGTATTTTAGTGGATCAATCTTAGCTACCAAATGTGTGGTATGAGCTAACATGTAGTGTCTTAGTTTTTGTGATGCAAATATCATAGCTAGACAAGCTTTCTCAATCATGGAATAGTTCTTCTCGTATGCTACCAATGTTCTACTGATATAGTATATAGCTCTTTCCTTCTTGTTCTCATCATGTTGTGCTAGCAATGGCCCTAGTGATGTATCTATGGCGGAGACATATAAGATCAAAGGCTTCCCTTGAATAGGAGGCATCAAAATAGGAGGATTTGATAGATATTTCTTGATATGATTACATTTCTTTTCACATTTCTCATTCCATTCAAAAGTCACACCTTTATGCAATGTCTTTGTGAAAGGTTGTGATATGTCTGCTAGCTGAGATATGAAGTGTCTGATAGATTATACTCTCCCTTGTAATGTTCTCATTTGACTAATATTCTTGGGAGGTTGCATCTCCATGATAGCTTTGACCTTAGCTAGATCTAATTCAATTCCTTTCTTTGAAACAATGTAGCCTAAGAGCTTTCCAGAAGTGACACCAAAAGCACACTTCTTAGGGTTTAGTCTAAGATTAAACTTCTCCATTTGATCTAGTATTTTTCTCAAATCATTTAGATGTTTAGATCTTATCATAGATTTTTCCAAAGTATCATCAACATAATCCTCCATAGTTCGATGCATCATGTCATGAAAGATAGATGTCATATCTCTTTGATATGTAGCACCAGCATTCTTAAGCCCAAATGGCATGACATTCCAATAGAAGGTACCCCAAGCACATGTGAAATTAGTTTTCTCTTGATCTTCTGGAGCAATTTTGATTTGATTGTATCTAGAAAAACCATCGATTAAAGAATACATCTCGAAGCCCGTAATCATGTCTACAATCATATCAATGTTAGGTAGTCGAAAATCATCCTTAGAGCATGCTTTGTTCACATCTCTAAAATCTATGCATACTCTTATTGATTTATCTAGTTTGGAAACAGGCACTATATTTGAAATCCATTCAACATAATCAATGACATGGATGAATCCATCTTTTAGTAGTTTCTCTAATTCAACTTTGACCAAGAGTGCAACATGTGGATGCATCTTTCTCAATTTTTGCTTAACAGGTTTGACACCTGGAGCTATAGATAAATGGTGCATTATAAGATCGGGATCCAACCTTGGCATATCTAGATATTTCCATGAAAATTTGATCTTCTTTTCTGTTAGGAATGTGGTAAATTTTTTCTTTTCTTCTTCTAATAAGGATTGTGCTACATGAATCAACTGTGGTTCGTTTGTTGTTCCCAATTTGATAGATTGAGTGGACTCAATTAGTACTGGAGATCTTTCCTATAAATGACTCAGAAGGACATCAAATATCTCATCCTTAGGCACCTTAAAGAGGTTTTCACCTTCAGATATGTCTTTTATTTTTACTTTTGTAGGTTCTGAGACTTCCACATAGTGGTTTTCACCCTCAAAACTCATTTTCTTTTTATTTTTATTCTTATTCTTTTGACTAAGATTCTTGATGTCCAAATCCATCATGCTAATGCTTGGTTCACTGATGGAAGTCATCATAGGGTCAACTGCATTTAGGTAGAAAGCAAGGGCATAGTCATTTAGAAAAGTATAAATACCCTGGCTCAGATTCATAGAGGTTTGGTCAAGAAGCTCGGGATGTTGGATAGTCAAAGTGGTGAAAGTTTAGGAAATAGTGTTTACGGATATGGATATGTCATCATTGTTCCTAACCTAAATCTTGAGTTTTAAGGTGGTATTACAACTTAAAATGTTCAATTCATGAATAGGCTCAATGTCATTATGGGATTCCACTTCAGCCATTGGTGGACCAAACTCATTAAGTTCATTATTTCTCTCTAGACTTACATTGGGTTTAGGTGCATACTGGTGAATAACATCAACATGTTTCTCTGTAGTAAGTTCATCTTCCTCTGGAATGACTCCCAATTCATAGTCATTTGATTCCTCATCTATGCCTCTAGGAAAATTAAGAACATGACTAAAGTCAAGGTGAATACCCCAAGAAGGGTTACCCTCAGATTCTGATTTGAATTCATACTCATGAGAATCTATTTTAGAATAACTACCACCTTCTTCTTTGTCTATTTGATTGCCTTTGAGATCAACTGGTTCTTGTGGTACAATTGTCTCTTGTTCTATAGTAGGTTCTTGTGTTTCTACTACATTGATTCTTTTTACTGGATCATCTTCATCTTCAAGGAGGTCTTTTATTTCTTTAGGAAAGCATTCATAAGTAATGAGCTCATTAGTGGTGTCTGAGTCATCATTGTCAGATTATTGTGTTGTTTCCTCTGTTGGTTCAATATGTTCTAAGACATGTGTGGAATTCTTGCTAAGATAGAAAGGCTTCTTTTTATATCCTAGACCTGTTGTATTCTTGTTGGTTCAACCATGATGATCAAGAGGTGATAGAAGACCCTTACCTTGTAGTCCTAGAGGTCCTTTTCCAGTATATCCCATTTTTGTGATCAATTTGTCTCCTGGTCCATATGACTTCTGAGGAATTTTTCTTGAAGTGGAGTCACATTTCTGAATTGACTAGATTGAGATTCATCCTTGTATAACCATGCAAGCACAGCTTCATCTTCCTCAAACTCTTGTTTAAATACTTTCTCTGTGACAAAGCTTCCATTGAATATGACTTGGCATTCTTTAGTTGTAGGTTTCACTTTTTCAAAAGGTTGTCCATAACATTTAGGAGACAATGGGAGAGACGTGAGTGATAAAACAGGTTCCATTGTGTATTCTCCCATACCATTATCTTTGATTTTGACTTCTTTGGCAATATCTTCCATCTTGGATGTTGAAGCAATGTTTATCTGCTTAGTGGAAGATTCTTTGTTATTAGGAACAAGTTTATCAACACTTTCTTTCAATGCATTGCAAGTTGTGTATAGATCAGCCAGAATCATCACCTCTACTCCTTCATAAGGAAATTTCACACATTGATGGTATGTAGAAGGAATAGGTCACATTTCATGTATCCAGGGTCTCCCTAGAAGGATGTTGTAAGCCAAAGGTAGATCAAGAACTTCACATATGTTGTCTCTGATAGTAGGTCTTGTTCTGATAGGTAAGACAATAGTTCCTTTGGAAGATCTTTCTTGCTCGTCATATGCTTTGATAGTTATCTTCTTATTAGGATCAATGGAAGTTTTAGATAACCCCAGCTATGTGATCAAGATGTAAGAACAAATGTTGAGACCAGCGCCTTCATCTATCAACACACATTTGACATGATGGTTTTGGATTCTTCAATATTTAAAGGTTGGTTATGTGGATGACTCAAGGAATTATCATCTTCCTTTGAAAAGGAGATATATTGTGGAGACGTGAGATGACCAACCATAGTCTAGAATCTATCTAAATCAAGGTTGTCAAGAACATTGGATCTGACTAGAGCTTTGTCTAAAATGGCTCTATGAGTTGGAGAGATTCGAAGCAACTCAAACATTGAGATTTTTGCATTTCTATGCTAGAGTTGTTGGACAATACTGTATGATGTTGGCCTCGTGTCTTTAGGATTTGATGATTTAGAGGTAGCCTTCTATTTAGAAGTAGATGAAAGATTGAAAGGCATCTTAGGGACATTTGATGAATCTGAGATTTGTCCTTGCAGATGTTCCTGAGGTTGTGATCGAGTAACTACATTAGTTGATTGATTTTCTCTATCTTTTCTTACAATTGTGATGACATTGTAATGCTCAGATAGGCATGGTTTAACCATACTGATGACAACATTATTTCCAGAGTAAGTATAATTGACCTTAGCACCCACATTAGGTTGAGAAGACAAATCTCCTTGACCATGTTTCGAAAAAGGCTTCATGAATGTTGTATGATCATTATTTCTTTTATGATTGTCAATTACAATTTCTCCATTATCAATTTTGTCTTGTATGATGTGTTTCAAATGTATGCAGTTATTGGTCTTATGACCCTTATTGTGATGGAAGTCACATTTTTCATTCTCTCTCCACCATTTTGGTTTAGGTTCAAGATCAAAAACTTTTATCTCAGGCAAGGAGATGATGTTGTTAGCCAATAGAGTTTTCATGGCAGATTCCAAGGACTCTCCAAGAGGAGTAAACTTGCATTTAGGATCTATAGCCTAAGGTTTATAATCAGATGGCCTCTTGTTAGATTTTTTTTCTTTAGCTTCAAAAGCTTTGATGGCTTGGGTGATAATAGTGAGATTGAAAGTAGGTGCCTTAGATGGGGTACAGATATTATCAACAACACCATCTATGAAGATGCCCTTATTCTTGTTCCAATTTTTGCCTTTGTCTGTAGAATTGGATCCAGATTCATACTTGTCCTTTTGAAGGGATATGTCTCCCTTTTGGACTAGTACCTTCTCAATTTTGATTGCATTTTCTACCATCTTATCAAAGGATGTATGATTTTGCATTTGCAAATGGTAGTTAAGTTCTAGAACAAGATTGTTGATGAAAATTTCTAGCTGCTCAGTTTTTGGAATAGGTCTAGCATATAGAGAAAAAAATTTCCTCCATCTTTTGAGAAAAGTCAAGAATTGTTCTCCTAAGTTCTATTTTAGATTGCAGATGTCGATCATGGTGACCAGATGTTGGATTTTGTAGGAGTATTGTTGATAGAACAGTTTGATTAACTCCTCAAAAGTTTGATAGGGGGAGACATTTTTTAGAACCAATGATTAGCTGACCCTCCCAGAGATCAAGGGAAAAGATGCATTAGGTAGGTTGGTTCATGCATGAACTCCATAGATTGAGTACAAAATTCTCTGACATGATCTTGAGGATCAAAGTTTCCATCGTACTTATCATATTTAGGCATCTCCACTCTTTTAGGGAATGGTGGCATGTACGAGTCTTTATCAAATGGAAAAGGGCATAGAGCCTCCATGGAAAACTCCATAGGTTCCTTTTCTATTTTGATTTTATTAAGCTTGACTTGTGTGGCATGCATCTATTTCATCATAGCGGTGATTGGAGTTTCTTCCTCATGCATAATGATATCTTCAACATTAAAGTTGGGAGGAAGTTTAGGCCCTTGAAGAGCCAACTCTAGGAAGTATCTTTCTTTGTCTTCCTTCAAGAAATGCCTCATCATTTTCTTGAAGTCATCATCATTTTGATATCCAGCAATTTCAAAAGGTGTGGGTTCTTGATCCGCACCATGTTGAGAGTGATGTCCTTGAGACCCATGGTTTTTCCCTCCTTGAGACATGTTAGTAGTTTTAGGAATCCCTGGGATAGATCGATGTGGAGTTTGTTGATTACCTTCATGGGTTGATGGAGGGGGGGAGGTATGTAACCAGTTTTTAATCATAGATTGTCAAGACCGTCATCTTCGTAAAGACCTAAATTGTAGAGTTTCCCAAAGGTTGGACCCACATGAGTAGAAAAAGGTAAGGTATTGGGTGCTTCTCTGGATTTCTTGTGTGAGGAAGCTCTAGTTTCCACCATTAACCTTGGGTGAAGCAAGAGAGAAAGATGAAGACAACTGAAGAATGACTTGAATCAAGAAGATTGAATGACACAACCTTGCCAAGATTGGGTTGATTGAAGATTAGATTAGATGTAAATGAAGGATACTATGCCCTAGTAGTATGGGTAGATGCCCAAAAGATGGTGGACATGAGCTCACAACACTTAGTTGTTGTGTATGAAGACTAAATTTGAAGATAATTTTGACAAGGTTTTGACACAAGGTGAAAAAGACTCAAATTGATAAATTAGAAGGCTAAATTAGACTCAAGAGACCACTTTAGGTAAATGATTGAATTCTTTCTAGTTTCTTCTCTACTCCTGAAATAGTGAATATTTTGACAGAATCTGGAAATAGACTGTAAAAACTGGATTCTTGACAAATTTGACAACTTTTTGGAAACTTTTTGAAAATCTTGATATGAGTTTCTCTAGGCTCGTACGATTTTGGGTAAGCTCTGGCATGACAGTTGAAAAAACATATGAAAATTGACACGGGTTTTAATTTTCTTGACAAAGCTCGTACGATAATTTATAGGCTCCCATATGACAATCAAGGGGTTATGAAATGACAAATTATCAAGACTCGTATGACAATCTGATCCTGTGGAACAACTTTTGACTCTAGAAATGAATTTTGCTTCAGATTTTGCAATTTTTAGGTTTTCAGTTTTAGATTGTTGGCAAAGTTTTCTATCTAGTTTTGAAGATCTATATAATAGTTCATCTCAAGTAACCAAGTAGATATCAAGCATGCAAAAAAATAGGCAAGGGAAGCAAGCAATTATCTGAAAACAATGAACAAGGGAAAAAGCAACCTTGCACATGAACAAGCAATAGTGACTTAATGTGCTAATCCCTAGGAGTGCTATTTGTGTATGTTCTCAAAAGTTTTTCAATAATGCACATAGTCCTAGAAAATGAAAAATTTGGCCTCGCTAGGGTTTGTAGTAATGGTCTGACTCTGCAACTTTTATGATCTCAAGAGGGAAAAATCCAATGCAGGTGCACCAGGGTTTTGACACAATCTAAGAATTTAATCAATTAGGAGCTGCTAGGGAGATCTAACAGCCCAACAAGAGACCACACCTGTGAAGATTTCCTCCACAAGGACACTTATATAGCGGTCATTGCTACCACAATGAAAATGTCTATTACTGCTTGAGGTTCCATCCATGTGGTTGACCCAATTAAGGGAATGTCCACTATGGTTAACCCTCTCTAAAGGTGACTCACAAAAGATACCACAAGGGTACCAGATTGGATTCAAGGATCTGGGTTTCTAGTACTATCCAAAAAGGAAGTAGAGCATAATCCCCTAACCTCTTCACTTCACCAAAACAAAGTAGATAGATTAATTTGACATGCTAAGATTGAAATTATCTCACCAAGATCTATGATGTCAACTACTTATGGTCTATCAACCTCTCCAGAGAGAGAATGTATAGATCAAAAGCCAAAGACTCAAAAACCCAATAGAACGCAAGATAATCCCAATATCCTCCCTACCTACAAGGGGATCCTTCATCAAGAAGAGCTTCGCATGCGTGAACAAGTGAAAGAATCCCACTCTCTCAAGATCATCCAAAAATAATGTTCATAGGGCCTATTTACTATGTGTAACAGATATGCAGAAAGAAAATCTATATTCATTTTATAGCCCAAAAATTGAAGTCTGTGATATGAAAGCAAGAAAAGTCACACAAGCTTGACACAAGAGAGTTCATTTTATATGTCCAAATCAAAGTGTTATCAGTTGTAGAAGAATACTTGAATTCCTCACAAAGCACTTAGTAGATTTTACCTATTTTAGCTATTTAGTTGCGCTTTCCCAATCAGAATCAGGAAATATCAATCAGAAACAGTAGGGTTCAATTGTTAGGGTTAGCCGTTAGTCCAAATTCAAAAATCAAACTTGACAAACTGCCTAAAAATATGAAACAACAATTGAATCCTAGTACCAAAACTCATATGACAATGGGTTACCTCTCATATGACAATCCAAATTTCATATGATAGTGGGTCAGCTCTGGCATGACTATCTAGCAACTTGTATGACAATGGGTGTCTGTTCAAATGACAAAGAAGTCTCCAAATGACAATTTGTAATTTCTAGTATGAGCCTCAAAACTGTTGAATGTTGTACAACACTCAGAGGCTCCTGGCATGAGTTTCTGACAAAAATCATATGAAAATTGTATGAACATAGAATAAAAGTGTAGGCTTGATCAGAAAATGATAGAAAATAGATAGAAATCGATAGAAAAGAAATGGAAACCTATTTCAAGGCCCCACAGTGGGCACCAAAAATGTGTGTGTGAAAATTGTACCTAGCTGTGGATACAACACTTCAGTAAAACATTAGAGGTTAGCAAAATTGAAATCTGCAAGTAATTGAAACTAAGCTAACTAGGCAATTTACTGCCTTCTATTAGGTGCGAGTATGATGTTCTCAGATTCAAATTGAGATCAATGACAATGCAACACCTAAACAAAGGATTTGAATGCAAAAGAATGAAAAACTGTATGAATGCAGATTAATCTATTTTTTTGGATTTTGTATGCAATAGGATGAAAAACTTGAATGAATCTAATCTAGATGAATCAAAATGATATGCAGATTAATCTATCAATGATATGTTATGCTATGAATGCTATGATATAAAAACTATGCAAAGCTATGACCAACAATGAAAGATCTCACAAAACGTCTATCACAAGTGCTTAATCCTTCACTCGCAAATTCGCCAGAGTAATTGTGCAAATCCGAGGATTGATAATTGTGAAGAGTTGAGCATTGTTTTTATAGAAATCCAGGGTTTGAGGATGTATTGAGAAAATCCATAAATCACTCTTGATAAACTCAGGTTGAGTTTTTGAGTTATCAAGAAATTAGAGATAATTAACTCACAAAAATCATGAAAAAATAGTGTTTAACTCAAAATAGAGTTTAGATAAAATTTCAACTCATCATTAGATGTTGAGTTTAAATTTAAAATTGGTTGTTGATTTCTAGTTGACTGCTTTTCTAATTGTGCATGATTTAATTATAAATTAATTTAATAAATAAAGTGATTTATTCTCAACTTAACTATTTTTTTTCTATTGCATATAATTTATAAACTGACTAGTACAAAAAGTAACGAATCAGAGTATGTAAAGTGTTACAAAATTTCTTAGTACTACTAAGTAAAGCATTCGATTACATTTATAAACTTAATAGAGTAGATATGAAAAAGAAAAGAACAACTGCTAGATCAAGAGGGGCTATCTCCCTCCTTTTCCTCTTCATGATTAGTGTCTGGGGAGACAGAGTTGTATCCCAGAACTCTATAGTCTTTATCCCCTGTGTTCCTCATTTCTCTATGTAGTTGTTCATGTCTCAACTGTTGGATAAAATCCCTAAGGGTGTACTTGAATTCATCCTTTTCTTTCATTGTAGTGTATCCATATGCTACCTCTGATTTTTCGATGGTAGCCCTCCCATCTCTCAGCACCTGTAGGAACTTTCTCTCTTTCACCTTCAAGATCACCGTGACCTATATGGAAATATCAAAATATATGAGTCTCTTGCGAGACTCGGTAAGGTTCTTGTTCTTACCTGCAAGTACATCATTATTCTGAGCCTTCTGAATGAACCATAAAACAATAGAGCAAAGAAAAGGCCAGAAAGTGTTACAAAATTTGTTGTAGTTGATAGTACCAAATACAACATTTAGTGCATTAAAATGGGTATTGTATGAAAATCCAAAGATATTCCAGACTTTAGAAGCAAACATACATTCAAAGAAAACATGGATGACAAATTCAGCTTGTCTACAAATAGAACAGATATTAGGTTCTCCCCCTAGTTTCTTAAATGGCAGCTTGTGCAGGAATAATTTCCATAGAAAACAAGAAATCTTTGGTTCAACAAGTCTGGCCCACATCATATTGAAGTATTTCATCCATTTTGAGTCCTAAAGATTCAGTCCCCACTTATGGTTAACATGAGAGAAAATGTCTCTTTTATTGGTTAGCAGTTGGTAAAAGTATTTGGATTTTCCAAGGTGAAGAGGGGTACCATCAGGACAACATAATTGGAAATTGTAGTAGGACTCAGCGCAATAGCTTTTAATGGGATGTAGGGAGTTAAGGGATTCTTTGAGGATAGAATATGTTCTCCAATGGGATCGGGGTAGGTTGAAATGGCCTTCCATCCACTCCTAAGTTATGAGTTTACCCTGTTGTAGGATATTACCAAACATAGCAATACCAAGCCCTACCCATTTCTTTGTTGAGCAGCCTTGTAGAAGAGCAAGTTTCCTATCTCCATGGCTCAAATTCCACCAAATAGATTTAAACTTGCAAATAATCCCATTGTCCTCCATAGGCCCCTTATTGATCAAGAACCCCTTGACATACTTCCAAGCCTTCCAAATACTCTTGAATAAATTAGACCCATGAACAACAATATTGGCATCAATAGTGAGAGAGTCAGAAAAAAAAGGTTCTGCCATCCTTTAGATCTACTACAGTGAGCCATTAGCAAATTGTTTCTAATCAAAACTTTCCATAGCTCTTCCCCCTCCCCTACCTTAGCTATCCACTTGAAAGCCAAGGTGATGCCTTGAGATATGAGGTCTTTTAGGCCAAGCCCTCCCCAAGCTTTGCCCCTTGAACACCACTCCTAGGAGACAACATGATATCTTTTATTTCCTCTGCCATCCGACCACAAAAAATCTCTAATAACTTTTTGGATAGAGCTGAATTGTAGGTGATTAAAGAGCCACATGGAGGAGAAGTAGATAGGATAGGAAGAAAGGACCTTCTGGCACACTTGAAATCTACTAGGGAAGGATAGAAGGTTACTATCCCATTTAGATAATTTTCTATTGATTTTTTTAAAGATCCAATCCCACATATGATTGAGATTAGGAGAGACAAAGAAGGGGATACCCAAATATCTAACTATATGATATGGACCACCCCAAGAAAATTCAAAATTACCCCACCATTTAGGCAGATTTGGATCCCAACCCAACATAACAAACTTGGCTACAGAGATCTTACTACTGGAGGCTTGGAAAAAAATGTCAAGTTTGTTCATCAAGAGTCTCATATTAGCCTCTTCAAGGAGAAGGAGGATGGAAGTGTCATCAGAAAACTGTACATTGGAGACCTCCTAATTATTGGGGAGAAGGATACCTTTCACTTTGGGGGAGAGGGATTTATCCCTTAGGAGGTAGTGCAAAGAGTCTACTACAATAAAAAATAGGGAGGGGGCTAGAGGGCAGCCCTATCTAATAGACTTGGAGAGACTGAATAATTATGACTTGACACCATTGATCTCAACTACAGCCATTACACCATATAGGAGTGTTGAAACCATACTACAAAAGTGGGGGGGGGAAACAAAGTAATTCCAGAATCATCATAATGAACCTCCACTCAATCCTATCATAAGCCTTCTCATAATCAATAAGAAGCATAGCACAGTTTTGACCTATACTTTTAGCCCAGTTCATAGCCTCCCAACAGGTGATAAGATTCTCAAGTATATATCTCCCTTTGACAAATCCTTTTTGAGTGCTATTAATCACTACAGGTAGGAATTTCTCAATTCTTATAGCAAGAACCTTGGATAAGATCTTGTAGACAACATTTAATAAGGTGATGGGCCTCCATTTTTTTATTAGTAGCCTATCACCCTCTTTAGGAATGAGTTTAATGAGGCCAGAATTTTACTTGGGACCTAGTGTACCTATTTCAATAGCTTCCATATAGACATGCAGAAGTTTAGGTACAATCCAATTTATGTTGGATTTGTAAAATTCAATCGGTAACCCATCTGGTCCCAGAGCCCTATCATTAGCCATTCTATTGATGGCTACTCTGATTTCATCTTCTGATAAAACCTTATCCAATAGCTTAGCCTCCTCCTCACTTACCTTCTTAGGGATGAGGGTCCTAATCTTATTGCTGGCCTCCTCCATGGAGGGGTCAGAATCTGCAGAGGTAAATAGTTCTTGGTAGAAGGAGGAGAAGGCCCTGAGGATCTCCTGCTGAGAAGATACCACAGAGTCCTGAACTCTAATACTCGCAATCTTATCTCTTTCTTCTTTCTTCTTAAGATTTTGAAAAAAGAATTTGGAGCCTCTATCTCCCAGATTAATCCACTTGATCATGGCTCTTATTCTAGCTCCCCTAGATTTAACCAATTGAATTCTTCTAAGAGATTCTCTACAAGAAATTACATTTTCTAGGTGCTCTTCAGAGGAAGGATTGTCTTGGGTCTGAGCGTCTACCACTTTTAGAGACTCCACCAGTCTATATTCCAGCATTCTAGAGTCTTTGGCTTTTTTTATACCTATAGTTTTAAGCAACCCCTGCCAAGATTTAGTGGTCTGATTCCATCTATCAATATCAGGGTCATGTTGTGCAATCTTCTCATTGTACCAGGAAATGATCTTAACCACTACTTGGACATCCTCATCCCTTAAAAGGGAAGTGTTAAGGGAAAAGCCTTGCTTAGAAGAGGGATCATAAGTTTGATTCCCAATGAATTGTATGGAAGAGAAGATGGGGTGGTGGCCAGAGAGGGTGAAGGGTATTACTTTCACACAATTATTGTCAGGATAGGGTTGACAACTAAACCAAAGTTTATTAAGGTAGATTCTATCCAATGTGGAATAAATTCTCCTCTCTCCTCTTTGAAAATTAGACCATGTGTACCAAATGCCTTTTGAATCATTCTTTTTCCCTGCTAAAGGGTCAAAAAGGTTAAGTTTATTGATCATTCTGCACTAGAAAAGGGACTCATTGCCTTTCCAATCAAATATGAGACCACCCAATTTATCTTGGGCCCTCTCCACCATGTTGAAGTCTCCTGGCACTATCCAAGGGATGGGATCTAGATCAGAAAGCCACTTCCATAACTCAATCCTACTACAGTGATCATTTGGGGCATAAATAGAAAATATTCCAAATTCAAAATCCTTAACCTTCAACCTAACCCAAACTACTCTGTTACAGGGAGATATGCCCCACAAAAGAATCACATTCTTCCAAGAAGGGCTAATCAGGATAGAGGTTCCACCCTTACCTCTTGGGTGTTTAGTTTAGAATGTAGTTGCATCTCTCCATATGCATTTAAGAGCTATATCTAGCTCAAACCCTACTACTTTGACCTCTTGAAGTAGTAAAAAGTCTAACTCTTTGTGAGAGTTAAGGAGTCTCTTGACAACATATTTTCTGTCAGGGGCTTCTAGCCCTCTAACATTCCATGAAGCAAAATTTAGCAACATAGAGACTGCTTAACAATCGGTATCCATGGGCTTCCTAAATCCTTCAAATAATTTAGGCATATCACCCCTAGGGATTTTAGAAGACTTGGGATTCCCACTGATTAAAGGTGGTCTTCCTCTTTTCTTTTTCTTGACTAGGCCCAAAGAAGAAGAGCCTACCTTTAAAGATTGCTCCTCTCCTTTACAATCTTTGGAAGGATCAACAACAAACACAAATGTCTCATTTGGACATCCTTTCACATTGGCACATTCTAGGAAGGCAATCTCTCCTTCCTCAAGCTCAAATACATGCCTCACACCCTCTCCCAACTCTACTCCCCCTGCAAGTAGGGTGAACTCCTCCTTACTCCTCTTCTCAGCAGACATAAACTTCCATATATCTAGCAATGGTGGAAGGGGAGGGGGGGCTGGAATAACAACAACAGAGAATGAGTTTAGTCTATCTTCTTGGGCCAGAAGGGGAGAATTCCCTCCCCCTCCACCACCTAGAGAGGGGGCAATGGGTAAGTCTACAGATGAGGAGTGAATAGGAGAAGAAATAGACCTATCCAACCTACCTGAAGGGGGAGTAGATGGGGGAGAGGAATTTCTTAAAGGCCTCTAAGAATGAGGAAGATTATAGGTTTTCCAATTGGATTGGGGCACAATTTTATTCTTCAGGGCTCTACCCCAGATTTTATCAATAGCCAATTGCTGGGCATTTTTATTTCTATGAGTTTGTTTTAGTTTGGTTCCATTAAGGCCAAAATCAAGTGTTCCATCACTAGAAACAATATCAAGGGGCTTAGAGAAGTCTGGATTAGATTTAGGGTTATCAGGGCTAGAGTCAAATTTACCTTTGAGGTTGTCCAGGGTAGCAGAGAGAGCGGCAAAATCCTGGTTCCAAACTGGGGGGGGGGGGAGATCTGGATAATAGGGGGACATCCAAGAGCAGAAGCAGATTTGGATCAAGACCAAGGATTCTTGGGGGCTACCTTGTTATTAGGTTTAGGAGGGGGGTTAACTTTTTTTTTCAGTGCATTTCTCTTCAAAATGATAGGGAATTCATTCTTGAATCAATTAACTGATTTTTGAATTAAAATAATTGATTTATGGGTTAATCAATTATTAAATCAAACTTTTATTCAAAATTATATTATTAAATATTGACAACTGACATTAATTAATTAAATAAGAATTTAATCAATTAGTCATAAGATTTTTGATTTATTGTCAAAATTAAATAATATAATTTAGGAATAAATAGAATTAAATCTAATTGAATAATTAAGTAGCAGAATTAAATCTGATTAATTAAATATTCAGAATATTCAACTAATCAAACTTTAGGATAAATAAGATTTATCACTAAATAATTATTAAATCAAAGATAATTAGGATAAAGTAGGAATATTCAAGGAATATTCTCTGATGCAAAATTAAGATAAAATCATTTTTTTATAAACTGATGTGCAGATGTGCCTTAAGTTAGGACTTCAATGTCGATTTCATTCGATTTGTTGATGTAAGAGGTTAATGAACCTATAGCCCATTTTTGGGTTATTACAGGGATGTGCATATTTTTGTCTCCACATGTAGTTATAATTTATATCTTATATATTGCTGCAAGTTATCCTAATTTGAAAGTCAGATTCTTTGGTGAAGACATCTTCAATATAATTTGTGATTATGATAGTAATATATTCATTATTTACCTTAAAAGAAAAGGAGTGATTCCTCTTTAAGTTTGCAATGCTTGGCATTTTTTGCACCTACTCTAGCTTACATTATAGGCTAGTATTTAAGGTATATGAGACCATACTGGACACCCCACTCTTCTTCAACTGCAACATATACATATCTTGATCTCTCCTCGCGATTGCTAATCATCCTTTCACCACACAAGCACATGATCTTCACTTTTAGGCGTGCTATGGCATACTAGTGATCTAGAAAACAAGCTATGCAGTTTTAAAAATTAGCTTAAGTTGATAAAATGAATTTATTCACTTGTTATAGACATAAATTTCACTTGCATAGAAATTTGTCAAAAGGTATGGAAGATAGGTCAAGACAATGGCAGTACAAAGAATTTAAGATATTGCCAATCTTGTAAGGATGCTTAGTTTAGAGTGGTTTCTTACAATTTCTACACACCTAGCAACAACAAAAATAGCACAATAAAGAAAATAAATGACTTATCATGTAAGCTTCACTAGAAGAAGATACCCAAAAACATAATGAGAGTGAAGTGAAGTATTAATGGATGGTCTCCACAAGAACCCAGAGTCATATGAATCTCCCATCTCAAATTCATGATTATTCTTTAAAGGGTACTAGCTCAATGGAAGAGCACCTACTTTACAAGTAGGAGGATGATGGTTCGATTCCATCGTGCCCTAATATGACTAAATATATGACTAAATTAATGACTAAATATATGACCAAATAAATGATTAAATGACCAAATAAATGACTAAATGACCAAATAAATGACTAAATAACTGACCAAATAAATGACCAAATAAATGACCAAACAAATGACCAAATAAATGACTAAATAAATGACCAAATCAATGACTAAAATAGTTTAGTCATAAATTTGGTCATGAGATAAATGACCGGCAATAAACTACCAGTGGTCACGTGACTAAAGTTAGTCATTTATCTACAATTTTTAGTAATTTTCTTTAGTCATATATTGTTGTTTTTGTACTAGTGTATGCTGGAGAATATTCATAATCATGTTCTCCATATTATCCATCATGTTCTACACATCAGTGATAGAAAAGTTTGAATTCTGAGTCAAGTTACCCTCATTGAACCCTTTTTCTAGCTTCTCCTGAAGACTGGCATTAGTGGCCTCCAGTTTCTTGCACTTAAGGCTTAGCCTCTTTATCTCATGGAAACACCATTTATTGAAATTGAAAGAGTACAAAGCCTCATCATTTTTTGTTTGAAGGGCACCAATAGTGACTTCCTCCTTATCATCAAAGTCCTAAAAAATTAGTTTAATTGAGGATTCTTTAACTCTTCTTTCACTTATGTCCTCGTTATCCTCTTCAATATTATCCTAGGTATTATCCTCATTATTTCCTCATTATCCTATTTAGTATTATCTAGTTCTTCCAATGTTTTTACACATTCCTTCCATGAATTCCAATCAGTAGCCCCCTATTCAGTAGTTTTCCAACACTCAACAAGTTATGTCTTAAGCCTTCAACATACAAGACATCATCAGTACTAATATTACCATCAAGAGTAATAGATCCTTTTCCTTTAACCAAATAGGTAATATTGTTACCAAATCTAACAACACCACCATCATAGTCTTCAAGATTCACTAACTTATTTTTATCACCACTCATATGATGAGAACATCCACTCTTAATAACCCATTCATCTCTTTTATCAACATGAAAAACCAAGGCATTCTCTTCATTAGGATTATCTTCTTTAATGGAAATAAACACAATATGTTCTTTACTAGTGGGTATGTGCAAAATCATGAGGGGCCAAACTATGCCCTTAAGTGACAATGAAAAATCAGCAAATCAGGGTTAGTCAACTTGACGTGAAAATTTCAACTAGCTATGAACCTAATATCAAAAAGTTGTAAGAATAGAATATGTAGAAAGATGAACGTAGTTTATAAACTACTAGGCCTTTTTTGAGAAAAAGTTAGTATGATTAGTGAAAAGTATAGATTTCAATACAACAGTACAAAAATTTCAGAAAAAAATAAGAAGTAGGTGTATGTCTGACCACCTTAATCATAATCAAATGATAATATTTTATTATACGATTTTATATATAAGTAGTAGACTCATGCCCGGATGTGACACATATTTTTTTGTAATTTTATTCCAAAAAAATAATTAATTATGAATTTTTTGCTACAACATTCTCAGAATAAAAAAAATCCCATGTCTGACCACCTTAACTCATTCAAAAATTTACAAAATTAAAAAAAAAAAAAATTCCTTATAGTAGGCGAAGCATAGAATGTGACACATTTTTCGGATTTCAAAAATGTTATACCGTTTGAAAGTTATAGTCATTTTTCAATCAATATATAAATCAACACTTTAGAGGTAGCTCAATTGAAAAATAACTAATAATTACTTACCAAATTCAAAATTTGACAGCAATTATATTGATAGAAAGCTGATAATCTCCTTAAGATACCCTTTTTGTTTTATCAAATTTGGGTGAAAAAAAAGTCATCAACTACATTGTCAAAGTCTGGAACTCAAAGAAATAGGGGAAAAACATGTATTTAAGACATTCCAATAGTTGACCATGTAGGTTTGTTGCACAAAGCAATACCAAGCCTAATCGGGTACCCGATATTTACACGAATATGACGCAGAATTTTGAATTTTCACTTTGCCTCCACTTTCTCCCTCCCATTTCTCCATCCTCCATAAACATATATATATTAGATATATATTAGATATATATATTAGATATATTAAATATTATATAATATCAATTATATATTAAATGTTATATAATATATATTTTACATTAAATATTATTTAATATATATTAATATTAAAAACTATATATTAGATTATATATTATATATATTAAATATTATATAATATACATGTTACATTAAATATTATTTAATTATATATTAATATCAAAAACTATATATTAGATTATATATTATATATTAAATAGTATATAATATACATTTTACATTTTAAATATTATTTAATATGATTCTGAGCACGAGCATGAGTCCCTACAGGGGCATAGTTATGCCTTTACAGGCATCGAAAACCCTAGCTACGCAGAAATACAGGCTTTGAAGAATAGTTCACTGGAGGTGGATTATAGAAGCAGAGGACAAGAGAATCACTTTGTTTCCACTCCCTGTGGTTGTGAAATGGTATCTTTCCCCACTTTTTCAACTAGAACGCTAAATTGCAAAGGTTCTCGAAATAGATTCTAGTCACCAGACAATTGTACCATGACTGTTGATAATCCAACAGCTCAACAGAGTCATTGGGAGGTTAAACAAGAACAACCAGATGAACCTTTGAACTGGCCGAAGATTATGGAGAGCGAGGAAGGGTTTGGTAAAATGAGCAGTTGTACTGGAAATTATGCAGGTGCCGTAGAACTGACCGCATTAATAAATTTAAAGAAGAGATCAGCGACGGTGCAACATTATGAGGAAAGCCTTGTCATTTCGATGGTGCTGCCCTGATATTATGAAGAATGTCTTGCCGCTTCAATGCCAGCACCGCCTCTATCTCAGACTTTCACCATTACTTCTCATCAATACTCTGAGATATGGCAGGGATTGTTGGCTTTTGCACAGCATAGTCCATCATAAATTCTCTATAAATCATCATGAGTTACAGTATTCTGCGCGTTTCTGAATGACTTACTTGAAGAATTTAATTTTTACCATAATTTTGGATCCATGGATTGTCATTTTGCGCTCGGAGAGAAGCTGCGGATTGCAAGAATTTGATAAATTTGGTTTATCTCATTTTCTTTCTCTACCATTTCTGAGTAATATGATTTTGTTTTTGTCCATCTTAAATGATTTTGCCTAAAGTTAATGAATTTTTTTAGATGATTTTGTCTGAAGTTTTAATGAAATTTCTTCCATGGATGCTAATGAAATCTCTTCCATGAATGTTGATAAGATGTTTAAATTCAGAGTTAATAAATTCTATAGCTTGAATGTTCTTTGTTGTAGAAGGTTATTTTCATGGTTTGTGATTCATGCAATTCCTTAATAGTTTCATTCTTAAAAGAATTCATAGCTAGATTTTCCATAGCCAATTTTCTTCTTGATCATTGCAATATTCTCTCCTCCACTGAACATTTTGTAATCAGTTGATATACAATCACATTTTTCACTTTGCCAATTTTGTGGGCTCGCGATTGAGCCTATAGATCCACAAAAGGGTTGAAATCTGGATCTGGTGGAAGACTAGTATTAGCAAGAAGTCATTCACTAACATCTCATTTTGGTCATGGTGACTGCCTAGGGGTCCTAGTATGCCTTATCATGCGTTAGGACCCCTAGGGAGTCCACATCACCCCTTTTGACACATTGGAATGCTCAAGTGTGTCTTAAGGGGTCTCAGGACCCTTTAAGACACACTTGAGCATTCCAATGTGTCAAAAGGGGTCATGTGGACTCCCTAGGGGTCCTAGTATGCCTTATCATGCATTAGGACCCCTAGGAAGTCCCCATGACCCCTTTTAACACATTGGAATGCTCAAGTGTGTCTTAAGGGGTCCTAGGAACCCTCCAGACACACTTGACCATTCCAATGTGTCAAAAGGGGTCAGGGGGACTCCCTAGGGGTCCTAGTACGCATTATCACATGTTAGGACACCTAGGAAGTCCTGATGACACCTTTTGACACATTGGAATGCCCAAGTTTGTCTTCAGGAGTCCTACGACCCCTTCGGACACACTAGAGCACTACAATGTGTCAAAAGGGGTCATGGGGACTTCCTTAGGGTCCTAATGCATGATAAGGCATACTAGGACCCCTAGGGAGTCCCTGTGACCCATTTTGACACATTAGAATGCTCAAGTGTGTCTTAAGAGGTCGTAGGGCCCCTTAAGACACACTTGAGCATTCCAATGTGTCAAAAGGGGTCATGGGGACTCCCTAGGGGTCCTAACATGTGATAAGGCATACTAGGACCTCTAGAGAGTCCCCATGACCCCTTTTAACACATTAGAATGCTCAAGTGTGTCTTGAGAGGTCCTAAGACCCCTTAAGACACACTTAAGCATTACAATGTGTCAAAAGGGGTCATGAGGACTTCCTAGGGGTCCTAACACATGATAAGGTGTACTAGGACATCTACAGAGTCCACATGACCCTATTTGACATAGTGGAATGCTCAAGTGTGTCTTAAGGGGTCTTAGGACCCTTTCGGACACACTTGAGCATTCCAAAGTGTCAAAAGGGGTCATGGGGACTCCCTAGGGATCCTAGTATGCCTTATCACGTGTTAGGACCCCTAGGAAGTCCCCATGACCACTTTTGACACATTGAAATGCTCAAGTGTGTCTTAAGGGGTCCTAGGACCCCTTCAGATAGACTTGAGCATTCCAATGTGACAAAAGGGGTCATGGGGACTCCCTAAGGGTCCTAACACATGATAAGGTGTACAAGGACCCCTAGGGAGTCCCCATTACCTCTTTTGAAAGATTGGAAAGCTCAAGTGTGTCTTAAGGGGTCTTAGGATCCCTTCGGACACACTTGAGCATCCCAAAGTGTCAAAAGGGGTCATAGGGACTCCCTAGGGGTCCTAGTATGCCTTATCACATGTTAGGACCCCTAGGGAGTCCCCATGACCACTTTTGACACATTGGAAAGCTCAAGTGTGTCTTAAGGGGTCCTAAGACCCCTTCAAAAACACTTGAGCATTCTGATGTGTCAAAAGGGGTCATGGGGACTCCCTAGGGGTCCTAACACATGATAAGGCATACTAGGACCCCTAGGGAGTCCCCATGAACCATTTTGACACATTGGAATTCTCAACTATGTCTGAAGGGGTCTTAGGACCCCGTAAGACACACTTGAGAATTCCAATGTGTCAAAAGTTGTCATGGTCACTCCCTACAGGTCCTAAAGCTTGATAAGGCATACTAAGACCCTTGCGGAGTCCCCATGACCCCTTTTGACACATTGAAATTCTCAAGTGTATCTTAAGGGGTCCTATGACCCCTTAAGACACACTTGAGCATTCCAATGTGCCAAAAGGGGTCATGGTGACTCCCTAGGTGTCCTAGGATGCCTTATCACATGTTAGGACCCCTAGGGAGTCCCCATGACCCCTTTTGACACATTGGAATGCTCAAGTGTCTCCGAAGGTATCCTAGGAACACTTAAGACACACTTGAGCATTCCAATGTGTCAAAAGGGGTCATGGGGACTCCCTAGGGGTCCTAGTACACCATATCATGTGTTAGGACCCCTAGGGAGTCCCCATGACCCCTTTTGACACTTCGGAACACTCAAGTGTGTCCGAAGGGGTTCTAAGACCCCTTATGAAAAACTTGAGCATTCCAATGTGTCAAAAGGGTTCATGGGGACTCCCTAGGGGTCCTAGTATGCCTTATCATGCGTTAGGACCCCTAGGGAGTCCCCATGACCCCTTCTAACACATTGGAATTCTCAAGTGTGTCTTAATGGGTCCTAAGACCCCTTCGGACACACTTGAGCATTCCAATGTGTCAAAAGGGGACATGAGGACTCCTTAGGGGTCCTAGTATGCCTTATCACATGTTAGGGCCCCTAGGGAGTCCCCATGACACCTTTTGACACATTGGAATGCTCAAGTGTGTCTTAAGGTGTTGAGAATTCCAATGTGTCAAAAGGGGTCACGGGGACTCCCTAGGGGTCCTAGTACACCTTATCACATGTTAGGAACCCTAGGCAGTCCCCATGAAACATTTTTTCACATTAGAATGCTCAAATGTGTCTTAAGGGGTCTCCAATGTGACAAAAGGGGTCATGGGGACTCCCTAGGGGTCCTAACACATGATAAGGCATATTAGGATGCCTAGGGAGTCCCCATGACCCCTTTTGACACATTAGAACACTCAACTGTGTCTTAAAGGGTTGTTTTGACACATTGGAATGCTCAAGTGTGTCTTAAGCGGTCCTATGACCCCTTAAGACAAACTTGAGCATTCCAATCTATTAAAAGGGGTCATGGGGATTTCGTAGGGGTCCTTGTACACCTTCTCACATGTTAGGACCCCTAGCGAGTCCCCATGACCCCTTTTGAGACATTAGAATGCTCAAGTGTGTCTGAAGGTGTCCAAGGACCCCTTAAGACACACTTGAGCCTTCCAATGTGTCAAAAGGGGTCATGGGGACTCCCTAGGGTTTCTTGTACACCTTATCATGTGTTAGGACACCTACAGAGTCCCCATGACACCTTTTGACACATTGGAATGCTCAAGTGTGTCTTAAGGGGTCCTAAAACCCCTTCGAACACACTTCAGCATTCCAATATGTGAAAAGTGGTCATGGGGACTCCCTAGGGGTCCTAACATGTGAAAACATATACTAGGATACCTAGGGAGTCCCCATGACCTCTTCTGACACATTGGAATGCTCAAGTGTGTTTGAACGGGTCTTAAGACCCCTTAAAACACACTTGAGCATTCCAATGTGTCAAAAGGGGTCATGGGGACTCCCTAGGGGTCCTAACACGTGATAAGGCATGCTAAGACCCCTAGGGAGTCCCAATGACCCCTTTTGATAGATTGGAATGCTCAAGTGTGTCCAAAGGGGTTTTAGGACCCCTTAAGACACACTTCAGCATTCTGATGTGTCAAAAGGGGTCATGGGGACTCCCTAGGGGTCCTAACACATGATAAGGCATACTAGGGCCCCTAGGGAGTCTCCATGACCCCTTTTGACACTTTGGAAGGCTCAAGTGTGTCCAACGGGGTCCTAAGACCCCTTATGACACACTTGAGCATTCCAATCTATCAAACAGTTTCATGGGGACTCCTTAGGGGTCCTAGTACACCTTATCACGCGTTAGGACCCCTAGGAAGTCCCCATGACCTCTTTTGACACATTGGAATGCTCAAGTGTTTCTTCAGGGGCCCTATGACCCCTTAAGAAATACTTGAGCATTCCAATGTGAGAAAAGGGGTCACAAGCACTCCCTAGACGCATCATATGGCATACTAGGAACTCTAGGGAGTGCCTGTGACCCCTTTTCTCACATTGGAATGCTCAAGTATTTCTTAAGGGGTCGTAGGGCCCCTGAAGAAACACTTGAGCATTCTAATGTGTCAAAAGAGGTCATGGGGACTTCCTAGGGGTCCTAATACATGATAAGGTGTACTAGGACCCCTAAGGAGTCCGCATGAAACTCTTTGATAGATTGGAATGCTCAAGTGTGTTGTAAGGGGTCTTAGGACCCCTTTGGACACACTTGAGCCTTCTAAAGAGTCAAAAGGGGTCATGGGGACTCTCTAGGGGCCCTAGTATGCCTTATCACATGTTAGGACCCCTAGGGAGTCCCCATGACCCCTTTTGACACATCAGAATGCTCAAGTGTGTCTTAAGGGGTCCTAAGACCCCTTCGAACACACTTGAGCATTCCAATCTATCAAAAGGGGTCATTGGGACTCCCTAGGGGTCTTAGCATGCCTTATCACGCGTTAGGACCCCTAGAGAGTCCCCATGACCTCTTTTGACACATTAGAATGCTCAAGTGTGTTCGAAGGGGTCCTAAGACCCGTTCAAACACACTTGAGCATTCCAATGTGTCAGAAGGGGTCATGGGGACTCCCTAGGTATCCTAGTATGTGTTTTCACATGTTAGCACCCCTAGGGAGTCCCCATGACCACTTTTCACACATTGGAATGCTGAAGTGTGTTCGGAGGGGTCTTAGGACCCCTTAAGACACATTTGAAAATTCCAATATGCCAAAAGAGATCATGGGGACTCCCTAGGGGTCCTAGTATGCCTTATCACATGTTAGGACCCCTAGGGAGTCCCCATGACCCCTTTTGACACATTGGAATTCTTAGGTGTGTCTTAAGGGGTCCTAAGACCCCTTAAGAGACACCTGAGCATTGCAATGTGTCAAAAGGGGTCATGGGGACTCCCTAGGTGTCCTAGTATGCCTTATTACGGGTTAGGAACCCTACGGAGTCCCCATGACCCCTTTTAACACATTGGAATGCTCATGTGTGTCTGAA
Source organism: Chamaecyparis obtusa (assembly GCA_027943335.1). Classification (NCBI taxonomy): domain Eukaryota; kingdom Viridiplantae; phylum Streptophyta; class Pinopsida; order Cupressales; family Cupressaceae; genus Chamaecyparis; species Chamaecyparis obtusa. Next base: position 1,103,842 of record BSBK01007636.1, on the reverse strand, counting down.
GGGGTCCTTAGATCCCTTAAGACACACTTGAGCATTCCAATGTGTCAAAAGGGGTCATGGGGACTCCCTAGGGGTCCTAGTATGCCTTATCACATGTTAGGACACCTAGGGAGTCCCCATCACCCCTTTTGACACATTGGAATGCTCAAGTGTATCTTAAGGGGTCCGAAGAACCTTTCGGACACACTTGAGCATTCCAATGTGTCAGAAGGGGTGATGGGGACTCCCTAGGGATCCTAGTACATCTTGACACATGTTAGGACCCATCTGGAGTCCCCATGACCCCTTTTGACACATTGGAACACTCAAGTGTGTCTCAAGGGGTGCTAAGACCCCTTAAGACACACTTGAGCCTTCCAATGTGTCAAAAGGGGTCATGGGGACTCCCTAGGGGTCCTAGTACACCTTCAGGGTTCCTAAGACCCCTTTGGACACACTTGAGTGTTCCAATGTGTCAAAAGGGGTCATGGGGACTCCCTAGGGTTCCTAACCTCTGATAAAGTGTACTAGGACCCCTAGGGAGTCCCCTTGAACCCTTTTGACACATTGGAATGCTCAAGTGTGTCTTAAAGTGTCCTAAGACCCTTTACAACACATTTGAGCATTCCAATGTGTCAAAAGGGATCATGGGGACTCCCTACAGGTCCTAGTACACCTTATCATGCATTAGGACCCCTAGGGAGTCCCCATGACCCCTTTTGATAGATTGGAATGCTCAAGTGTGTCTTAAGGGTTCCATCATGGGGACTCCCTAGGGGTCCTAGTATACCTTATCATGCGTTAGGACCCCTAGAGAGTCCACATGACCCTTTTTGACACATTGGAATGCTCAAGTGTGTCTGAATGTGTCCTAGGACCCCTTATGACACACTTGAGTATTCCAATCTCTCAAAAGGGGTCATGGGGACTCCCTAGAGGTCCTAGTATGCTTTATAACATGTTAGGACCCCTAGGGAGTCCCCATGAACCCTTTTGACACATTGGAACACTCAAGTGTGTCTTAAGGGGTCCTAGGACCCCCTAAGACACACTTGAGTGTTCCAATGTGTTAAAAGGGGCCATGGAGACTCCCCAGGAGTCTTGGAATGCCTTATCACATGTTAGGACCCCTAGGGAGTCTTCATGACCCCTTTTGACACTTTGGAACACTCAAGTGTGTCCGAAGGGGTTCTAAGACCTCTTAAGAGATAGTTAAGCATTCCAATGTCTCAAAAGGGGTCATGGGAATTCCCTAGGGGTTGTAGTACACCTTATCATGTGAAAGGACCCTTAGGGAGTTGCCATGATCCCTTTTGACACATTGGAATGCTCAAGTGTGTCTTAAGGGGTCCTAAGACCCCTTCGAACACACTTGAGAGTTCTAATGTGTCAGAAGGAGTCATGGGGACTCCCTAATGGTCCTAGTATGTCTTATCATGTGTTAGGACCCCTAGGGAGTCCCCATGACCCCTTTTGACACATTGGAACACTCAAGTGTGTCTGAAGGGGTCTTAGGACCTCTTAAGACACACCTAAGCATTCCAATGTGTCAAAAGGCATCATGGGGACTCTTTAGGGGTCCTAACACATGATAATGCATAATAGGACCCCTAGCGAGTCCCCATGACCCCTTTTGACACTTTGGAATGCTCAAGTGTGTCCTAAGGGGTCTTAAGACCCCTTAAGACACACTTGAGCATTCCAATGTGTTGAAAGGGGTGATGGGGACTCCCTAGGGGTCCTAGTACACCTTAAGGGGTCCTAAGACCCCTTCAGACACACTTGAGCATTCTAATGTGTCAAAAGGGGTCATGGGGACTCCCTTCTAGTCCTTATGCATGATAAAGTATACTAGGACCCCTAGGGTGTCCCCATGATCCCTTTTGACACATTGGAATGCTCAAGTGTGTCTTAAAGAGTCCTAAGAACCCTTACGACACATTTGAGCATTCCAATGTGTCAAAATGGGTCATGGGGACACCATAGAGGTCCTAGTATGCCTTATCACATGTTAGGACCCCTAGGGAGTCCCCATGACCCCTTGTGACACGTTGGAATGCTCAAGTGTGTCTTAAGGGGTCCTAGTTAGGACCCCTAGGGAGTCCCCATCAGCCCTTTTGACACATTGAAATACTCAAGTGTGTCTTAAGGGTTCCTTTTTACTCTTTAAGACACACATGAGTGAGCCAATGTGTCAAAAGGGGTCATGGGGACTCCCTAGGGGTCCTAGTACACCTTATGATGCGTTAGGACCCCTAGGGAGTCCCCATGACCCCTTTTGACACTTTGGAATGCTCAAGTGTGTCCAAAGGGGATCTAAGACCCCTTAAGAGACACTTGAGCATTCTAGTGTGTCAAAAGGGGTCATGGGGACTCCCTAGGGGTCATAGTATGCCTTACCCCATGTCACAACCCCTAGGGAGTCCCCATGCCCCCTTCTGACACATTGGAACACTCGAGTGTGTCCAAATGGGTCCTAAGACCCCTTCGGACACACTCAAGTGTTCCAATGTATTAGAAGGGGTCATGGGGACACCCTAGGTGTACTAGTATGCCTTATAATGTGTTACGACCCCTAGGGAGTCCCCATAACCCCTTTTGACACATTGGAATGCTCAAGTGTGTTTGAAAGTTTCTTAGGACTCCTAAAGATACACTTTAGCATTCCAATGTGTCAAAAGTGGTCATGGAGATTCCTTAGGGGTCCTAACACATGATAATGCATACTAGGAACCCTAGCGAGTCCCCATGACCCCTTTTGACACTTTTGAATGCTCAAGCATATCCTAAGGGGTCCTAAGACCCCTTAAGACACACTTGAGCATTCCAATGTGTCAAAAGGGGTCATGGGGACTACCTAGGGGTCTTAGTACACCTTGAGGGGTCCTAAGAGGCCTTCGGACACACTTGAGCATTCTAATGTGTCAAAAGGGGTCATGGGGACTCCCTAGGAGTCCTAACACATGATAAAGAATACTAGGACCCCTAGGGAGTCCCCATGACCCCTTTTGACACATTGAAATGCTCAACCATGTCTAAAAGTGTCCTAAGACCCCTTACGACACATTTGAGCATTCCAATGTGTTAAAATGGGTCATGGGGACTCCCTAGGGGTCCTAGTATGCCTTATCACATATTATGACCCCTAGGGAGTCCCCATGACCCCTTTTGACACATTAGAATGCTCATGTGTGTCTGAAGGGGTCATAAGACCCCTTAAGACACACTTGAGAGTTCTGATATGACAAAATAGGTCATGGGGACTCCCTAAGGGTCCTAGTATGCCTTATCACATGTTAGGACCTGTAGTGAGTCCCCATGACCCTTTTTGACACATAGGAATTCTCAAGTGTGTCCTAAGGGGTCCTAAGACACCTTCGGACACACTTGAGCATTCTAATGTGTTAGAAGGGGTCATGGGGACTCCCTAGGGGTCCTAATACACCTTATCACGTGTTAGGACCCCTAGGGAGTCCCTAAGACCCATTTTGACACATTGGAACATTCAAGTGTATCCAAAGGGGTGCTAAGACCCGTTAAGACACACTTGAGTGTTCCAATGTGTCAAAAGGGGTCATGGGGACTCCCTAGGGGTCCTAGTATGCCTTCAGGGGTCCTAGTACCCCTTCAGAAACATTTGAGTGTTCCAATGTGTCAAAAGGAGTCATGGAGACTCCCTAGGGCTCTTAACACATGATAAAGTGTACTAGGACCCCTAGGGAATCCCCATGAACCCTTTTGACACATTGGAATGCTCATGTGTGTCTTCAAGGGTCCTAAGACCCCTTACAACACATTTGAGCATTCCAATGTGTCAAAAGGGGTCATGGGGACTCCCTATAGGTCCTAGTATGCCTTGTCACACGTTAGGACCCCTAGGGAGTCCCCATGACCCCTTTTGACACATTGGAATGCTCAAGTGTGTCTTAACGGATCCTACAACCACTTAAGACACATTTGAGCATTCCAATGTGTCAAAAGGGGTCATAGGGACTCCCTAGGGCTCATAACGCATGATAGGGGTCATGGGGACTCCCTAGGGGTCATAGTATGCCTTATCACATGTTAGGACCCCTCGGGAGTGCCCATGACCCCTTTTGACACATTAGAACACTCAACTATGTCTTAAAGGGTCATAAGACCCCTTATGACACATTTGAGCATTCCAATGTGTCAAAAGGGGTCATGGGGACTCCCTAGAGGTTCTATTATACCTTATCACATGTTAGGACCCCTAGGGAGTCCCCATGACCCCTTTTGAGACATTGGAATGCTCAAGTGTGTCTTAAGGGGTCGTAGGACTCCTTAAGACACACTTGAGCATTCCAATGTCTCAAAAGGGGTCATGGGGAGTCCCTAGGGGTCCTAGTACATCTTATCACATGTTAGGACCCCTAGGAAGTCCCCATGACCCCTTTTGACACATTGGAATGTTCAAGTGTGTCTGAATGTATCCTAGGACCCCTTAAGACACACTTGAGCATTCCAATGTGTCAAAAGGGGTCATGGGGACTCCCTAGAGGTCCTAGTATGCCTTGTCATGTGTTAGGACTGCTAGGGAGTCCCCATGACCCCTTTTGTCACAATGGAATGCTCAAGTGTGTGTTAAGGGGTCATGGGGACTCCCTAGGGGTCCTCGTACACCTTATCATGTGTTAGGACCCCTAGGGATTCCCCATGACCCCTTTTCACACATTGTAATGCTCAAGTGTGTCCGAAGGGGTCTTACCCCTTCGGACACACTTGAGCATTCCAATGTGTCAAAAGGGGTCATGGGGACTCCCTAGGGGTCCTAGTATGCCTTATAACATGTTATGACCCCTAGGGTATCCCCATGACCCCTTTTGACACATTGGAATGCTCAAGTGTGTCGGAAGGGGTCCTAAGACCCCTTCGGACACACTTGAGCATTCCAATGTGTGAAAAGGGGTCATGGGGACTCCCTAGGGGTCCTAGTATGCCTTATCACATGTTAGGACCCCTAGGGAGTCCCCATGACCCCTTTTGACTCATTGAAATGCTCAAGTGTGTCTTCAGGGGATGCTCAAGTGTGTTCGAAGGGGTCTTACGACCCCTGAAGACACACTTGAGCATTTCAATGTGTCAAAAAGGGTCATGGGGACTCCCTAGGGGTCCTAACATGTGATAAGGCATACTAGGACCCCTAGGGAGTCCTCGTGACCCCTTTTGACACTTTGGAATGCTCAAGTGTGTCTGAAGGGGTCCTAAGACCCCTTAAGACACACTTGAGCATTCCAATGTGTCAAAAGGGGTCATGGGGACTCCCTAGGGGTCCTAGTACACCTTAAGGGGTCATAAGACCCTTTTAGACACACTTGAGCATTCTGATGTGTGAAAATGGGTCATGGGGACTCCCTAGGGGTCCTAACATGTGATAAAGTGTACTAGCACCCCTAGGGAGTCCCCATGACCTGTTTTGACATATTAGAATGCTCAAGTGTATCTTAAAGAGTCCTAAGACCCCTTACGACACATTTGAGCATTCCAATGTGTCAAAAGGGGTCATGTTGACTCCCTAGAGGTCCTAATACACCTTATCACATGTTAGGACCCCTAGGGAGTCCCCATGACCCTTTTTGACACATTGGAATGCTCAAGTGTGTCTTAAGGGGTTCTAGGACCCCTGAAGACACACTTGAGTGTTCCAATGTGTCAAAATAGGTCATGGGGACTCCATAGGGGTCCTAGTATGCCTTATCATGTGTTAGGACCCCTAGGGAGTCCCCATGACCCCTTTTGACACATTGGAATGCTCAAGTGTGTCTTAAGGGGTTGTAGGACCCTTTAAAGCACATTTATGCATTCCAATGTGTCAAAATTTGTGACAGGGACTCCCTAGGGGTCCTGGTACACCTTATCACATTTTAGGACCCCTAGCGAGTCACCGTGACCCGTTTCGAGACATTGGAATGCTCAAGTATGGCTTAAGGGGTCCATAGGGGTCCCTAGTGAGTCCCCATGACCCCTAGGAAGTTTCTCTCTCTGCCTCTAGTGAACTATTCTTCAAAGCCTCCATTTTTGCATAGCTAGGGTTTACGATGCCTATAAAAGGAACATTTAATATAGAGATTTAGCTGACCACCTTTAAAGACCTAAAAGAAATGAGAAAAAAATTTAGGCCAAAAATACATACCACATTTTTGTATGTAGTACCATAAGCTTCAACAATCCAGCTGGCTTCCTCTGCTAAGGCACAAAGAACTTTAGTAATGTATGCTCTAGGAGGAAGATTATAATTTCCATATTTATGCAAGAGGTTCTCCAAAATTTGTAATATTATATATAATATATTAGTATATGTATTATATATATATATTAGTATATTTAATACATTAGTACATATAATAAATTAGTCTATTATAATACATTAGTATATATATAATATACATTATATATATCATATGCCTCTTTTCTATATATATATTATATACATCAATATATGTAAAAGTTTAATTTTTTTCATTTGCTTCCGCCTTTTTTTCATCAGCTTGGGAATATCGGGTACCCGATATGGAATCAGATACCTGATTTTTGCCAAGTAATATTTGACCAAAATATTCCCTGTCCCCACCGATTAGACAAACATGGGATTTTATACTTTTTTCATACATTGCAAAACAAAAAATGTGATTTGGGGCCCATTGTTTGATTTTTGTCGACTTGTGGTCTCACCATGGGAAGCAGCAGTCATCGAGAGGCTAAATGCAAGAGGAAGCTGACAGATGATGAAATTCAAGAATATAGGGAAAAAGATAAGGAAAATCACCGAAGAAGGAGAGAAGGTATGTTAAACATTAATGAAGGTGACCCCGTAAATGTAGTTGTAAGTGAAGAGGATGTTCAATTTGAAAATGCACAGATGGAGATTGAAAATGTAGACTTTGGGAATGAAAATGTTGCACCAAAACCACATGAACGTTATACATCTCCAAATTATATGCAAAATGAAGTCCCTTGCAATAAAGATAATCAATCTTCAAATTTGGGGCTTTCAAGAACACCTAAATGGTTAATTGAAATTGAGGAGAACATTATGAATAATTGGGAAGGAAAGAGGTCACATAGAACCGTTAGGTTGTGGGCTTCAAGACTTTATGATCAATTTTTTCGAAAGGAGACATTGGTTGAGAAATGTCAAATTTTTGTGCAGTTGTTAAAGATGCAAAAGATGAGACCTATGCTTGTGAAATTGAAGATTTGTGTGAACAAGAAAATGGAGAGGAATGCCATTTTTGTGAAGAATCTTTTCAATGCTCTCAATAGCATTGGGAAGAATAGCAAAGAAAAAGACAAGAGAGTTGCTCACAGGGTTATTACAACCGCCTTAGTAAGTCATTAGTTGAGAAAGGCTCGTTTGATGAGACAAACTTATGTTGACTTCAATATAGACCATAAAACTGTGGGTAGAGCACTTGCAAGAAGAGAAAGACTTGATGATCTGCTTCAAATTGATACATGGGCTTATGGTGGGAGACTTCCACATTTCGATAAGAAGCTAACAGATGTTGTCAAGGATGAAATTCAACAATTTTGGGATGCTAACTCAAGAGTGTCACCAAATGTGAAGGATATCTTGAAGTTGAGAGTTGGCAATTGAGACCACACTCCACATCCTAAACATTATGTGGAGGTAAGTCAAACAATGTTGTATAAAAATTTTTGTGATACACATCCAACATTGAAAATATCACAAAGGTCTTTTGAATCCATGAAGCCATTTTATTGTGTACCCCTTAAGATTCGAAATACATGTTGAAAATATCATGTTGAGTTTTCAATGCATCATGAATTATTACGGTCCATTCTTTCTACTTTGCATACTAATGAAATGCTAGAGGATTGTGGTGCAAGTGGTCTTCCCAAATCATCAAGAGACTTGCTAGATCAATTTTTATGTCATAGAGATGATGGTTGTTTATTTTATAAAAAAGATTGCTTAAATGCCAAGTGCTCAAAATGTGGTGGCTTGTCCAAGTTTAGAACATGTTTTCATGAGGGTTCGGAACACAATTTTGGAAAGACACTCATCCAAAAAAAGGTATATGAAATAGTGAAATATACATTGAAGAGTGGAGGTGAAGGCTCTAGATGTGAGTTAGTTGCAAAAGAATACAATGTTCCTGATTTTATCTCAAATTTCAAGACAAATATTTTTTACAAGTATGCAAGGCATAGTCACAGGTCTCAATGGTTGGATCAACAATTCAGAACATGTAAGGAAACTTTCCCCATTGGAACTATTATATCCATTGTAGACTTTGCGGAGAACTATACATTGCAGCCCCAAAATGAGACTCAAGCTCAATATTACAATTCCATTCAAGTTGCTATTTTTGTACACATGACATATAGACATTCCCTTGATAGCACAAAAGATGAGTGAAAGATAATCAGGAGTACCATTTTTATATGAGTGATGACAGGTCTCACTCTCATGAGTTTGTTCAACATTATTTCTAGAACTATTTTGACTTCTTGCAGGAAAATGGTATTGCTATGGATAGGCATCTCATTTGGTCAGATAATTGCACCGGTCAATTTAAGAATGCCAGAATGTTTTATTGGTTGTGGAGAATGGATGTGGAGAGAGGTGTACCTCATATTTGGAGTTTTTTGAGTTAGGGCATGGGAAAGGCAAGTAGGTGCGTGTGTGAAGAGAGCTCTAGTTAAGGAGCAATTGAGGATTTCAGGTGCTCTACTTCTTGATGCTCGTTCTATTGTTGATTGGTGTACTTTAGCATTGTCACAAGGGGGACTCTTGATTCTACAGTGCGTAGATTCTTTTGGTTGATTGAGGAGGGAACTATAGGAGATAGATTGAATTGTCAAACAGTGAAAGACTCTTCAAAAATGCATTCATTCTGAAGCTCCAATAGTAGTACATGGACCATTTGGACACGAGGGTTGGCTTGTTTTTTCCCCATGTGTTTTTAGTATGATTGGGATCATTGCGAGTCAAGTGAGTGGGTGGATACATGGGTTCCACAGTATCTGACTCCTTTATCTTTGACACACTCTATAAGAAATGATGACATGGACACTTCAGTTGACTATGACCATCTTTCAGATCTTCTGAAGCCAGGAGATGTTTTTGCATTGGTTGCACCGCAGGGGAATGATGAGAGGTCAGATTATTGGTTAGCACATTGTGTACAAGGTAAACAGAAGCTTGTACAACCAATGATAGATGGTTATGGGTTCACATATCCTACTGGTTTAGTTGTTTTTGCGGGAACATGGCTGTGAACATACATGATTAGAAAGAATGGAGTTCCCACATTTGAAGACTATGAGAAGCACAAAACTATTCTCATGTATTCACACCTTGTTATAGCAACAAATGTCAAGTTTTCAAAGCATCAAGGAAGACCAAAGACAAAAGAACTTTGGACTATTACTATTGCTGATCCTGAAGCACTATTGGAGACCCTGAAGCAAAGAGATGACCCTTTAGGAACACTTGACTAGGTAATAAATTAACTTAGTGCATTGTTTTCTAAGTTTGTTAAGCTTAATTTCAATAAATTAATTTGACCTTTCTTAGATTGTATTTTGAGTCAATAAACTTGGTTTTGTATATGGATTGTAACTTGTGCAGGAGCACCTATGAAGACGCCTACAGTCACCATGGATCCAATCAGAGATAGAAGGACAAAAGGATCCTTAATGGTTAATTGAGATCTTTTGAAGCCTATAATGGCAATTTGTAACAATCAATTTGATTTAAAAGTTAAATGTCCTAAAACTATTCATAAGGACTTATGACCAAAATCATGTATGGGTGGCCAATAGTGCCAAGAAGGGATCTTACATGTCATATACTTATGTCATTTGCATGGTTTGAATTCTTACATGTTTGATTGTTGTTTATAATGCTTTAAGGATATTATTTTTTATCATTTCAAACAATCTATAAAAGTTAAACCTCAAACATAATAAGCTCCACAGTTCAAATTTCACAAGCTTAATCATGATTAATTTCATAGTTCAAATTTCAAACATACCACTAATAGTCAGTTGAAAGTGGCTCAGCAACGTATCTTTCAAACTGGCAGTGATCTTGTGGGGCTTGTATCTCAGACCTCATGAGAGGTATCGACAAACCATTAGGTGCTACAAGATCATGTTTTCGAGGTCTACAATAACCTCTCTCATTTTTGGGCAATTTGACTTTGTTTTCATTTGGCAAGGCGATCTCAATCAATGCCAAAACTTGCAGTGAGGGTTAGTTGAAAGTGGCTCAGTAGCGTATCTTTCAAACCGTCTGACTTCGCATCAAACCTTCTACTCCATCAACTTTGGTTGGCTGAGTAAACACCAGTGACAACCCCATTCTGCCCACAAAGTCACCAGAACGCTCGACCCAAGTGACCCCAAGGTGCACTAAGCATGATTGGGCAGCGATCTTGTGGGGCTCATATCTCAAACCTCATGAGAGGTATCAACAAACCATTAGGTGCTACTAGATCATGTTTTCAAGGTCTACAATAACCTCTCTCAGTTTTGGGTGATTCGACTTCATTTGCATTTGGTAAGGCGATCTTAGTCGATGCCAAAACTTGCAGTGAGGGTCAATTGAAAGTGGCTTAGCAGTGCATCTTTCAAACCATCCGACCTGGCATCAAACCATCTACTCCATCAACTTTGGTTGGCCAGGTAAATGTCAGTGACAACCCCATTCTACCCACAGAGTCACCGGAACGCTCGCGACCACACTCGACCCAAGTGACCCCAAGGTGCACTAAGCACAATTAGGAAGCGATCTTTCATGGCTCATATCTCAGACCTCATGATAGGTATTGACAAACTATTAGGTTCTACAAGATCATGTTTCTAAGGCCTATAATAACCTCTCTCAGTTTTGGGTGATTTGACTTCATTTGCATTTGGCAAGGCAATCTCATTCGATGCCAAAACTTGCAGTGAGGGTCATTTCAAAGTGGCTCAGTAGCGTATCTTTCAAACCGTCTAACCTGGCATCGAACTGTCTACTCCATTGGCTCCATTTGGCTGGGTAAATTCCAGTGACAACCCCATTCTACCCACAAAGTCATCGGAACACTTGCGACCACGCTTGACCCAAGTGACCCCAAGGTGCACTAAGCATGATTGGGAAATGATCTTCCATGGCTCATATCTCAAACCTCGTGATAGGTATCAACAAACCATTAGGTGCTATAGGATCATGTTTCTAAGGTCTACAATAACCTCTCTTAGTTTTGGGCGATTCAATTTTGTTTGTATTTGGCAAGGTGATCTCAGTCAATGCCAAAACTTGCAGTGAGGGTCAGTTGAAAGTGGCTCAGCAGCGTATCTTTCAAACCATCTGACCTGGCATTGAATTGTCTACTCCTTCATCTTTGATTGGCTGGGTAAACACCAGTGACAACCCTGTTCTCCCCACAGAGTCACCGGAATGCTCATGACCACACTCGACCCAAGTGACCCCAAGGTGCACTAAGCACAATTGGGCAGCGATCTTGCAGGGATCATATCTCGGACCTCATGAGAGGTATAAAAAAATCATCAGGTGCTACAAGATCATGTTCCTAAGGTTTACAATAACCTCTCTCAGTTTTGGGCGATTCAACTTCATTTGCATTTGGCAAGTCGATCTCAGTCGATGCCAAAACTTGCAGTGAGGGTCAGTTGAAAGTGGCTCAATAGTGTATCTTTCAAACCGTCCAACTTGGTATTGAACCATCTACTCCATCAGCTTCGATTGGCTGGGTAAATGCCAATGACAACCCTGTTCTACCCACAGAGCCACCGGATCGCTCGCGACCACGCTCGACCCAAGTGACCCCAAGGTGCACTAAGCATGATTGGGCAGCGATCTTGCGGGGCTCGTATCTCAGACCTCGTGATTGGTGTAGGGCACCCTCCACTAGTAGGAATTTGAATTTCTTTATGTTTGTAATAAATAGGATGGATCTAAATAGATCATCCTAATTTTGGTTTGAAAACCTTGATGTATGATCAAGGATCTTTTGGCAATGTTATAAGCCTAAGATACCGTAGGTCATAGGGTTTACCTAGTTAGTGATAATTTTCTAGGTTAGGCTTATGGATTTTTAAAGGTTAATTTTAGATTATATTTACTTTAAAAATCATGTTGATAAGTTTTGATCTCAAAGAGAAATCATAAACTCTATCGAGTTCAAAAAAATTGCAAAAATGCAACAAAAGTTGTTGCAACTTTCTAAAAGTTGCTCGAGAGATTGGAATTGGAAACCCAAGAGTCAAATAGGTTCTCCAATTGATATACCTTCATTTTGAAGGTTATATATGCTTTTCACTTTGAACCATAATGGTAAGAAGTTGATTTTTGTAAACTGGTGCCATAAATGAGGAATACAAACCATTTTTGAGCTATTTCTCAGAATTGTACAGGCGTGTATGGGCTTATAGAGCTGAGATTTGCATGTGAAAATATTTAATTGCATGTTATTTCACCTTACTATTGATTTGGTAGAGATTTAGATTCATTGGTTAAAGTTATCTCAGTTTTTCTCAAAACAGTTCAGGAAATAAACTTTTCTAGGGCCCTGAACACTAATGGCGGCCTAACTTGCATTATAACCATAGGTTTTACCTAAGAATTTGGAAAATTAAAGTTAGGTCTATATTCCAATGGATTCCAAAGGCTCATGCATTGGCTTGAAGGGCAAGGCCCTCATGCATCAGGCCCTAGATTGAATTTTTGTGAGGATTCAGTCTAGAAAGTAGGAGAAAATTTTAAAGAAGTGTATAGAGTAGATAAGTGAGTGAAGAAATGGTGGTTTTGAGTCATTTGGAATTGGAGAAGAGTATATAAATCCCTATATTAGTTCCATGAACCATATACCTCATACTTGCTTTCTAAACCAAGCCTAACTAGGCCAATTAGGTCTGTGTCCAAGGTAGGTGTTAGGTGGTGCTAGAGTGGAGTTGGAAGGAAAGGATTTGGGATCTTAAATAACTTCCAAATGGGTGTTTGAAAATGCCCTGATTGTGTCAAGATACTCAGTTGTGAAAAAGTTAGAAAAGAAAACCTATGTTGAGAAGGCTATAAGGAAATTGGCGTGCATGTCTAGTTTGCTATGGTGCAGTTGTGATGGGAGTAAACCAAGGGTTATTTCAAAGGCCTTAGGTCATATGAGGACCATATACATGCTTGGGAGTGGTTGGGAAGTCCACTGGTGAAGAGTTCTAACAATAAGTTAGTTTTAGGCCTAATGTCGCTAAAGCCAAAAAGGCATTGAAGTTTGATTGAGTGTATAACTTTGCAAAGGGAGTTTATTGGGATAGAAGTCCATTCAATTGGTTGTGTTACACCATCATAAGAGTTTGGGAATACCCTTAAGCCTTTGTAGTTGGTTGGTGAGTTGTGGGAGCTAAGAGAAGGGCACTCCACTTTCTTGCTGCTACCTCTGCATTAGTGAGAGGTATCAAAAAACTGTCAAGTGCTACAAGATCATGTTTTTGAGGTCTACAATAACCTCTCTTAGTTTTGGGTGATTTAACTTCATTTGCATTTGGCAAGGTGATCTCAATCGATGCCAAAACTTGCAATGAGGGTCAGTTGAAAGTGGCTCAGCAGCATATCTTTCAAACCATCTAACCTGACATCGAACCATCTACTCCATCAGCTTTGGTTGGCTAGGTAAACACCAATGACAACCCCATTCTGCTGACAGAGTCACCGGAACGCTCGCGACCATGCTCGACCCAAGTGACCCCAAGGTGCACTAAGCATGATTATGCAGCGATCTTGTGGGGCTCATATCTTGGACCTCGTGAGAGGTATCAAAAAATTTTAGGTGCTACAGGATCATGTTTTCAAGGTCTACAATAACCTCTCTCAGTTTTGGGTGATTCAACTTCATTTCCATTTGGCAAGGCGATCTCAATCGATGCCAAAACTTGTAGTGAGGGTCAGTTGAAAGTGGCTTAGCAGCGTATCTTTCAAACCGTTTGACCTGGAATTGAACCATCTACTCCATCAGCTCCAGTTGGCTGAGTAAATGCCAATGACAACTGCATTCTACCCATAGAGTCACCGGAACACTCGCGACCACGCTTGACCCAAGTGACCCCAAGGTGCACTAAGCACAATTGGGTAGAAATCTTGTGGGGCTAGTATCTTGGACCTCGTGAGAGGTATCGACAAACTGTCAGGTGCTACAAGATCATGTTTTTGAGGTCTACAATAACCTCTCTCATTTTTGGGTGATTCAACTTCATTTGCATTTGGCAAGGCGATCTCAGTCGATGCCAAAACTTGTAGTGAGGGTCAGTTGAAAGTGGCTTAGCAACATATCTTTCAAACCGTCTGACTTGGCATTGAACCATCTACTCCATCAGCTTCGATTGGGTGGGTAAACACTAGTGACAACCCTGTTCTACCCACAGAGTCACCGGAATGCTCGCGACCATGCTCGACCCAAGTGACACCAAGGTGCACTAAGCATGATTGGGCAGTGATCTTGTGAGGCTCGTATCTCAGACCTCGTGAGAGGTATTGAAAAACCATCAGGTGCTATGGGATCATGTTTTTGAGGTCTATAATAACCTCTCTCATTTTTGGGTGATTTGACTTCGTTTGCATTTGGCAAGGTGATCTTAGTTGATGCCAAAACTTGTAGTGAGGGTTAGTTGAAAGTGGCTCAACAACGTATCTTTCAAATCGTCCGACCTGGCATCAAACCATCTACTCCATTTGGCTAGGTAAACACCAATGACAACCTTGTTCTACCCATAGAGTCACCAAAATGCTCGCAACCACGCTCGACCCAAGTGACCCAAGGTGCACTAAGCACGATTGGGTAGTGATCTTGCGGGGCTTGTATCTCAGACCTCATGAGAGGTATTGATAAATTGTTAGGTGCTATGGGATCATGTTTTTGAGGTCTACAATAACCTCTCTCAGTTTTGGGTGATTCAACTTCGTTTGCATTTGGCAAGGCGATCTTAGTCGATGCCAAAACTTGTAGTGAGGGTTAGTTGAAAGTGGCTCAGCAGTGTATCTTTCAAACCATCTAACCTGGCATCGAACCATTTGCTCCATCAGCTTCGTTTGGCTAGGTAAACACCAGTGAAAACCCCATTCTACCCACAGAGTCACCAGAATGCTCACGACCACACTCGACCCAAGTGACCCCAAGGTACACTAAGCATGATTGGGTAGTGATCTTGTGGGGCTTGTATCTCAGACCTCATGAGAGGTATTGAAAAACCATTAGGTGCTACATGATCATGTTTTCAAGGTCTATAATAACCTCTCTCAGTTTTGGGTGATTTGACTTTGTTTGCATTTGGAAAGGCGATCTCAGTCGATGCCAAAACTTGTAGTTAGGGTCAATTGAAAGTGGCTCAGTAGTGTATCTTTCAAACCGTCTGACCTGGCATTGAATTGTCAGCTCCATCAGCTTCAGTTGGCCGGGTAAAACACTAGTGACAACCTCATTTCGCCTGATGGAGCCTTAATTTTTTACAAAAATTAGGGCCTCCATTTGAGAAATAATGTTGGAGATTTGATAAGGTTGTCATTGATGTCATTGAAGGTTTTTTGGTTGCTCACAAGATATATGAACACATACTATTAAGTGTAGATAAAAACTAGGATAGATAGCAAAGACTATTGAATAAATAGCGTCGACAACTATGCAACTTGGCAACATTGGAACATTAAGCATCATATCAGCATTCGAATGGAGTGAAGTATACACACCAGCAATTAATGATCAAAGTCAACCCAAATAAATTTCATTTTCTCGTAGATGTTAATAGCTACAACATATTACAAAGATGACAAACATATTATTTCGAAGAATATTACAAGAGGCGGTAAAGTAAAACTCATCATGAATGTCCAGTCAGCAATAATCAACCCATGAAGCAACAACTTCATCAAATGAAGTGAACACAACATGAGTTAAAGATTGATTAAACATATGCGTATGAAGACATTCAAAGGAGCCATGCAGTAATAAAAAATAAATATACACAGTGCTGAGCATAGTTTGAAGGCAATATTAAAATCATTCAATGAACATTTGAGAGATGATATATTCAAGAGATGTGTTTTTGTAAGTCTGAGGGATATCATGTTGCACAAGCAATCATATATTATACACAATGGAAAAGTCAATAGTCACATGTCATATCTATCAATGGTAATATCAAAGATTGGAAATGAAGACCATAAGCTTATATGATAATGGAGATTTTTTATAGCATGAAATGAAGGCTCCTGCATACACGATGATATTGAAACATTATTGCCGACAGTTAAAATTTTTATAAGTGCAAACAAAAAGCATTGAAAATGATAATATATGAAATTAGCAATGCAAGTATGAGACTGAATGCACACACAATGAAAAATAGCAACATAATTGATGGTATAGAATTTGTATATGAAAATTCATAGAAGTGGTAAACGAAACTCTCATATTAGCAATGATTGAAGTTTTAATTTAGTGATGAAGAGCAGATGGCATGGTTTTTGTTTTGCAGAGAAATGATCTTTAGTATCGGTACTAATGGCCTCATCATCGTCTCAGGCATAGGGAAAGTTAAGCACCAGAAATCTAGGAAATCTATAGAAGTTAAACCTCAAACATAATAAGCTCCATGAACAAGGTATTCCAGAGTAAAGAAAAACAAATGTAACTTCAACAAGATATAATTTAAATCATAGTCAAGATATAACTTCACCATTCAATTCCATAAACATGAATAATAAATATGTATATACAAAAGATGACGCAAATATAACATATAAATGAACATGTTCTATATATGTATCAAATGTATCAAAAGTATGTTCATATACAAATATGGCACATGCCATTTCAAAATATCTACAAAATCGATGTTTTAAGGTGTACAATGTGGCATATATGCCATCTCAAAATGTGCCAAGTGTCATCTCTAAATGACCACAAAACTAAAACTGCATCCTATGATGTAGGGGGATCATCAAAATGTAGCCTCTTTGAAGAAGTGTTGGGCTCTGATTGATCCTACATAAAAAATGAGTTCAAACCAAAGTTAGATTGCTTACTTTATATGATTTGTATATATATATATATATATATATATATATATATATATATATATATATATATATATATATATAAAATTCATAATTCAAACACTAATTTAATTAAAATTATAACTGAATACAAATATTTGTACCTAGTCTCTCGATCACCTACCTCGATCAAGTGTCCTAGCATAAGTCCTAGGTAGCGAAGGGACCATGCGAGCAATACCAACTCTGACCTATAAATATATATTTTCAATAATGAGATTAGTAGAGTGCTGCAACATAGAGTAATAAATCTACAAAATAGGATGATAGCATAATAAAATTACAAATTGATTGAACTAAAATTAAAACTTACATCTAGTGATCCCTCCTCTGGAATAGTGGGCTGGGTCAACAAAGAAATGAAAGATTCTCGTGGGCCCTCCCTCATAGTCGGAGTAACCTATGAGAGTAAAAAGATTGTCAATTATCTATCAATGTACTTCATCATAGCAACCCTGGTTACAAAATACAAATAACAATACATAAAAGTCTACGTACAATTAGGCTATCACTCTGAATCAAGATGCCTATAACCCTACGTTGCCAAACCAGTGTTGGGACATCATCAATAGCCACACCCTATACAATAAAGTGCAAGTAAAATATTTATTACTACACACAAGTGGCATACATATGCATGCATAATTAATCTTAAACAATTAACTACCTTTCCTTTGTCGAGACCTGATGAAGGAACCCCCTCATGCCTCCCACTGACATCGACTATAGCCTGCAAGAACACAATAAGATGACAATATATATTAGTAAATGTATGAATTTTATTGCTCTAATTGATAGAGATTTAAGCATGTACACCAAATGATATAAAAAAAAACTAATGGGTACATAATTTATAATATACCGTATAGTCATCAAGGCCAAATGAAATGGCCGAAAGTGTGGACTCATCCACCTGTCTCACCTCCTCCTATGTCATCGTCTGAACATAAATGGAAAAAATATATATACATAAGTGCATGCAATCATTAAAACTAATCTAAATAAATAAATTATTTTTAAATTAAATAAGTCATGTGACAAATTTATTTATAATGTTTACTCTTACCGTATCAACAGGAGTCAATGGCTCTGTGTGCACCTCCTGAGCACTCTCATGAGATGTAGATGCTCCATGAGGTGTTGCAGCCTCTGCAGCTGCGTCTCTTGTATCCTCCTCATCAGTATCATGAAACTGATATGTATCAGAATCAGTAAGTGGTCTGAGGCACATATGCCTACACATAATGCACATATGGCACTCGCATACATGTGAACTCTTACGAGATGTCGAAGTGCCAGCAACATCCATAGGAGGAAACACTGACCTGGTCTGTGTGATCAAATGGTCACTCAGTAAAAGAATGGCCCTAATAGTCTTTGAGACAGCCTCTGCAATGATATCAGGATGCTGCACTGGAGGAGGGGGTGCAACATCAGTGGGGGGGACAAAGGTAGTGGCCTTTCGGCACTGAGAAGATGGCCTAGTCTGAGGAGCTCCTCTACCTATGCCCATGTTGGGCCTCATACTCCAATAATCAACATGGTGACCAAGCACAAACTCACTATACAATTTTTTAATGAAATAAAATGGGACCTCCAAATTGCTATCAGCCGGTGGTTTATCAAAAACCATCCACCAACGATCCCAAAAGTTTGTGCGCATTGCTTCATTTGTACACCATTTTATTGATAATTTGGGCTTTTTGTGGTCAAGTGGTATTCTGATTTTAGGATCGACAAAAAGGGTGGCTATATCTTCCTTAGTTATATTAAGGGTGGCAATCCCATCATGGTCAAGCCCATCATCAAATTGGGTGTGCATATCATCACGCCAATGAAGAGCAGCATTATGTTGCTGCGTGAGTGTGTCAGTGTTTCCAACAATTGTATTTAGTGTGGCAAGCATGGGACCTAATGTAAGTATATTTTGATACATGTTTTGGAAACCTCGTATCGTGTTCAAATTTTCTTATATCAAATCTTGTAAAGATTTAGGGTTTAGATATGGGGGATTGTTTTTAGGATCGTTAGTTAGTGCGGGAGGGTTATTTTTTTCATTGTTGTCAGCCATGCCTGATTAAATTAAAAAAAAATCTAAATTTCATATAATATTACAAATATAAATACAAAACCCTATTTAAAAAACAATACTACATTTAGCATGAAAATGAAATAAATTAATAAAAATTATACAAATAACTACTTACCAAATATGCTCAGAGTCGAATTTGTTGTTTCCAATATCAGGTACCCGAAAATATATTGGGTATATGAAAATCGCAAAAAGAAACTTGAAGAAAATCGTGCAAGGAAATGAAGAAAAGGGCTCGCGGGTTTCGGATTTATGCCACAATTATCGAGTACTCGATAAGGTCTGTGCTTTGGTGGCAGGTTTGCCTAGGTGTACTAACACCCAGGCCTACTAAAAAGTCAACAAGCGCTTTCATGCACTTTTGGACGAGTGAAAAGTGAATATTTTTCACATCGCCACTTTTTGGCCCCTCATGATCTTGCACATACCCTAGCACTAGATTCATCATCAGTCATACCTTATTTAGTATAAAATTTTTTATGACCCATAAGGTGGAATTTCTTAGATCTGAACTTAGATTCTTTAGAGACTTTATTCGTACATCTAGTTACTATATGACCAACCTTATTATAGTTAAAGCACCTTAAAGGTAACTTTCCTTCATACTTACTAGAGCCCTTAGGTATTCTTTTTTCAATCAAGGCTTAAAGTTCATGAATCTTCCTTTCCTCTTCCATGATCACTTCCCATTTCTTAGCATAGCTACTATCTTTAGATATCGTAGAAGTACTCTCTTCCTTATCATGCTTATTCACATTGGATTTGAATTAGTTTCAACCTTTGAAATTTCCTTACCAAGATTAGTCATCTCATAGACACAAAGTCTACAAGCCAAAGCTTCTCTTAAAATATCTCTTATAGTTCTAAATTCCTCAATAACTATAACCTTCTCACTATAACACATGGGAAAAGATCTCATAATTTTTCTTACAACTTCATCATTACTCAAGGTACCACCAACACATTTGATTAAATGAACCATATTATTTACCCTCTGCATATAGGATGAGATAGTTTCACTTTCACTCATCTTCATATCTTCATACTTCCCCTTAAGACCCTACAACTTAGCTTGCTTAACATACTTGTCACCTTCATAAATATTTCTAATTTAGTCCATACCTCATGTGTTTTCCTCAACCCCTAGATGTGAGAATATTCTGTAGATGACAAGGCATTGATCAAGTCTTCCCTTGATAACATATTCTCCTTGAATTTATTATTTTCATTAGCAGTATCTTGAGACAAGTCATTAGGAATGGTGTAAGGATTCTCTGTGATATCCCAATATCCATCTCCCATGCATATCAGATAAGTAGTCCTATGTTCCTTCCATATCAGATAGTTGGTTCTATCAAACTTCAGCTTATCTTTCCTTATGCTTGACATGTCATATGTCCTTCAAGAGATTAAGCTTCTCCAAAAGGACTTTGGCTCTTATACCAATTGTTAGGCCCAAAAAAGACAAGCACAATTAAGAGGGGGGGTGAATTAGTTGTACAACACTTTAGAATTCTAACACGCATAATCCAATTAATGATATGGAAGATAATCAATAATGCAAGATCCACAACACATAAAAAAAAACACCAAATTTGTTCTCAAGGAAACCTAGTTAAGGGAAAACCCCAATGGGAGTCAAACCCACTAGATAGATGTACTATGCTAAAATTACTGACCGGTTAAGAGAAAATGAAAACAAAAGAGGATTGCACATGCATTCACATGCCCATTTCCTAGATCTCACCTCTCAAAATACAATACAATGATCTGGCCCTCAGTTGGGTTCACTGATCAATCTCTAATTACAATTCACAAAGGTGGATAAACTATCTAATACAACTAAACTAACTCACAACATCAACAATGCCAATACAATTCCAATGAAGTACAATTTCTACCTCAATCATAGAATACAAATGTCCTCTTCCTTTTCTTATATCTTCACACACACTTTGTAATTAGAAATGATTTCCCATGTATACATATTACAATGAATAATCCACAACAAGGTCAACTAAGTCGTATAAGAACAAACAA
Organism: Chamaecyparis obtusa; assembly: GCA_027943335.1. NCBI lineage: Eukaryota > Viridiplantae > Streptophyta > Pinopsida > Cupressales > Cupressaceae > Chamaecyparis > Chamaecyparis obtusa. The sequence continues at coordinate 1,082,630 of BSBK01007636.1, read as the reverse complement.
TATAAACATTATACTCAACCTACAATGTGATCCAAATTGTCCAAGATTTAAATAGGACCCAAAACTTCATCTTTGAACATACAACAACTTTACCAAATTTGCACCAAGAATCACAACATGTTACTTCACC